>PVLC010006051.1:0-71931 GCA_004027655.1 Graphiurus murinus
GAAGAAGAAGCGGTTGGGAAGAGGTTGGCTGGGTTGCTGGGGAAGTCCTGGGAAGAAAGATTGTGGGTTGCTAGTGGAAGTCGGGTTGCTAGAGAGAGGGGTTATTGGAAGTCTGTAGGAAAAGCACTATTTGGAAAGACGACCTCTGTACTGTGTGTGTTATTGCTTGAGCAATGCTCTTGATCCCAGAAAGAGAGAGATATAATAAGAGGTTTGAACCAGTAGCACTTAGGCAGCGTCTTTTATTGGGGCCTCATGGCTGAGGGTTCAGCCTGGGGTGCCCGATAGGTATGTGGTTCCCTTCTATCTGCCTATTTTGTAGTCACTTACAGCAGTGTTTCTCGAGTGTAGTTCAGATCAGTTTGCAGCTAGTCAGTTATAGAGAAGAGGATAGACAGAAATCGAGATCATTCGTCTTACCCTAGTGTGCACTGATACAGTTTAGAGGTCAGTGAGCTCATCACTGACTAATAACGGTTTGCAGATTGCACCTCTCTGTGGACCACATGTTGAGCAACAGCTGCTCTGGGTTGTGTGTGTGTGGGGGGGTGGGCATCCTCATCTTCATACTTTAAACTCATCGACTAGCATCATGCTAGATACATGCAAAGAGATGCAATGCAAAGTCTTTCAGGAAGAGCAGGCAACAGCTCAAACAGATCCATATGAATTAACAGGATAGAATGGGACAAAACAGGATATGATAAGACAAGAGTCAAAAGAGTAAGAGAAAGTAGTGAGATGAAGATGTTAAAACTGAAATTTGGAAACAACCTTGAAACCCACATTGGAGGCAGTAGAGAACATAATCAATACTGTACGAAATTCAGTAAGTAGTATAAAAGATAAATCTTAGCTATTGTAGAATTCAGGAAGAAACTCAGAGGGATAAGAATTGAAAAAGTAGATGACTGATATAGAGGCCCAAAACAAAGAACAACAACAACAAATTGTTCTAAAAGGAAAGGGAAATGGCACAAATAGAATATTATTAATTAAAAATATTAGAAAAATCTATCTTAACTGACATGAAGTGATATTTAAAGATCTACATTCCAGGAGAAAACCAGTGAAAAAAGAATTGAGCTAACATTCATTTGGGTAAGATTTCTGGGCTAGGATAATAAGAAATGTGCATTTTAAAACCAGGCAGAAAAAGCAAGAGTTGGAAATATCTAGGCTCATTCTACCTCATAACAATAAATTCAATATTTACAGAGTTTTGAGTTTTGAGAGAGGAAGAGAGTAACTATGAACCAAGAATTTCATATGCAATCAAATTATCTTCATGTAAGAAAGTACTCAAATGTTACCAGATTAATTTGTCCTTCAAATGTATGCATGCATATCATATGTTGATCATTATATACATGGAAATATATATGTATATATAATATATACTGAAGAAAGGTATGTTTCTTAAAATTTATATTTGAAATTATATTTACTTATTTATTTTGTGGTACGGAGGATTGAACTCAGGGGCATTCTACCTCCGACCTATACCCCCAGCCCTATTTATTCTTTATTTTGAAACAGGGTCTCACTAAGTTGTGGAGTGCCTCACTAGGTAGCTGATACTGGCCGTGAACCCAGATCCTCTGGTCTCAGTCTCCCAAATGCTGGGATTACAAGCGTGAGCCACCACACCTGGCTTGAAATTATTTTTAATATACTGAAAAATGAAGCAAAACAAAGTGATTAAGATCGGAAAGTAGCAGTACAAAAGTTTTGGACATAAGAATTGAAAATAGTGGTAATAGAGAGTAGATAAGATCAAATCATAATAAATCTGGTAATAGAATTAATATGCACAACAAATGCTGTGTACATCTGTTTCTCTCCAATATAATCACAATGTACCAATAAAATAAAATAAAGAAGTAAATGTAAATTTTAATTTTTAAAATTGAAATATAAAATGAACAGTATTATAAATAACTTGAAACAAATCAATAAAGACAATTAAATGAGGGAAGAGTGGGGAAAAATTAAAAATATAACTTCTAAGTCCTGGTCAAGGCAAGAAACAAGAAGTTCAAGTTAGTTTTGAAAATCTTACAAGTAGTAAGTTACATAATTAATAGGAAATCACCAAAACAACATAATACAATATGACAGGCCATATGTATTAGGGTTTTTTTTTTTTGTTTTTGTTTTGCGGTACTGGGGATTGAACTCAGGGGCATTCTACCTCCGAGCTATACCCCCAGCCCCATTTTTTATTCTTTATTTTGAAACAGGGTCTCACTAGGTTGCAGAGTACCTCACTAGGTAGCTGAGGCTGGCCTCGAACCCAGATCCTACGGTTTCAGCCTCCCAAATGCTGGGATTACAAGCATGCGCCACCACGTCCGGCGCCATATGTATTAGTTTTAACTAAAATTATCCATGGGGAAATTTGTCTTACTGAAAGACATATTCTTCCCTAATGCACATGATGTACTTTCACAAACATATCAAAGTCAATCACTAAACTGAACTTGAGAAGGACGGAGGGTGAGGGAGTGGGGCAGGAATTGGGGAAGGGTTAAATGAGAAATGTGTGCCTGTGTGCCTCTACCAGCTTGTACCTAACAAAGATGTATGATTACAATGCACCAATAAAAAAATTTACAAAAAGTAAGACATTCTTAAACTAGATTTTTTAAAATGTCAAATTATTTACTTTTTATTAATAAGGAATATATTCAATACAATATATAAGTTAAAAGCAAAATTATGAGATATGGTGATAGGAAGAAAAATATTTTTTTATTAACATCAAAGTCAAATTTAAGGAAAAACATTACATATGACAAATAACTTTTGATAAGATATATATATATGTACATATATATGTATATATAACTATTGTGGACCTTGTTTCACGAAATACCTTCATATTAAAGTACAGAAGGCAAAGACAATTAGAAATACAAATAAAATTGAATGAGCACATACTAAAATCTTTTCTTCTTTGCCCAAACCTAGAAAAAATAAGATAAAATCTATATATTGAAATAAAAAATTTACATTTTAAAACAGGAAAGGGGTTAGGGATGTAGCTAAATGGTAGAGAACATGTTTAGCATGAGAGAAGCCCTGGTTTTAACCCTCAGCACAATAAATAAATAAATAAATAAAAATTTTCTTGGATCAAAGCTAGATCTATAGGAGAGAGAGAGAAACGGAAGTAGCAGAAATAAGAGAGGGCTGTTTTTATAATAAACCACTTCCTGCCATGGACCCAACCTAGAAACCACATGTCATAAGGAAGCCTGTTCGTCTTAAAACACAGTGGTGAGAATTTTCTTGCAAAAGATGAACTCACAATTGAACACCACTAAACCCATGAGAAATGGTTACGTTGTCACAAGGTCTCAACCATCTCAGCAAAAAGAAAAACTCTCATTTTAGGAAACAGCACTAGAAAAACAGTTAGAAAATGACTTTAGCGACAGCCTTTAGGCTGCTTGTCCCAGCCAGCCGGTGGCCAGTAAATAAAGGGACCTCTTTAGCACAGTGGAGTCTGGTGTGTCTCTGTGGGTCACCTCTAATCATTTGGAGGCCCCAGCGAGATCCAGAGACCCAGGCGAGGGGAGAGGCCATGGAAGGACTCTGGCCTCAGGGGAGGCGCCCCCTGAGACGTTCAAGGACCCTGTGACCAAGGCAACTGGCAGCCCTCTCAGGCTGTTGAGAGACCTGGGGGGCCCCCACACCAAAAACTGGGATCATGAGGTCAAATTGGGTTCTCAGAGTCCTTTCAGGCTCTGCAGGAGGCAAGGGAGGCCATCCATCAGACTGTAAGACACTCCTATCCCTTCACTGCTGGAAAACCAGTGCATCCCTTCCATCTTGGAGACTTGATGTGGGTGAAGGACACTGTCCTGGACTTTAGAATCAACCTAAACAGGACCTTATCCCTGATGGTGATAAAGGTCACTAGAATCTCATCTTGGACTCACCACACCCAGCTTACAAAGCCTCCAGTAGAGGACGACAGAGACAGACAGAGACAGATGGAGAGCAACTCAGACTTCAGATCCACCAAAGACAAGACTCAAATGGGAGGCCTAATTTTGTGTGTTACAAATGTTATGAAAATGTATAGGCCTTCACAAAAGTGGGGGTGGGAACTTAGCTCTAGAGATCTGGCTGCCCATAGGACCTGCTGATTCATTTGGAGGCAGCCCATCAGGCTCTATGCCAGGCTGTGGAGACTTAGATTTCAAAAGGGATCTCCAACATACTCAATATTATGCCTCTCCAGCAAATGGGAAATCCCACTTCCTGGGATTAAAAAATTATCACTGCGGGAGATGGGGATACAAGACAGAGGCCTCATAAAAGCATGAAGACCCCCATATCAGTCTACAGAGTTTAAATCCCCCCTCTCCAAGCTCTAAGGAGATAAATGATTGCTTAAAAAGTTCTATCAAGTAATTAATAGATCAGATCTAAGTATAAGAAAGGACTGATGGCTATGTTTAAATCCCAAACCCCATACTCTGTGGGTATAGCCACCAACCAATCAATATTTGCCCAAGCAAAATAAATGACTGTGGGTAAAATAAGCCTAGACTTACTTTGGAAATTTTACAGGGAGAAGGCATATGCTCACTTTTATCTACCTATTGCCCCAGGACTACCCCTATAGGTCAATTTGTTCTGAGGTTATACAATCTAGTCTTTCTTCCTCAGAAAGGGTCTATTACAATAGCCCCAAGGGGACCTGGCTGGCTTGTACCAGCAGACTTACGAAGTGTCTCCCTTCAGACTGGTTATGACCAACACGAAACAGGTCCAATGTTGGTCCCCCTATTAGTGGATGTGGGGATAGCAGGGCCAGCGGCCATTAAAACCTCTGTCTGCTTTAGTAATAGGGGATAAAAACTTAAAGGAGCTGAGCACCCAAATAGATGCTGACTTAGGGCATTTAAAAACTTCATCTCTGTTTGGAGGAGCAGGTAGATTTCCTTGTAAAGTGATCTCACAAAATAAGAGAAAGTTAAATATGCTGTTTATAAAACAAGGGGGATTATGCATGACCTTAGGGAAACATGCTATTTTTAGGCTAATAAATCAGGAATTATTAGGAAAAGCTTAGCTTTAGTTAAAAACAACCTTAAAAAAGATGCCGTCACAAGTCAACAATTGGTATTAGTCACCATTTTCTGGATCTCCTGGCTGACTACCCTAACTACTGCCACACAGGTCCCTTACTATAACTGTGGGACCCTACATCATAAATTGCCTAGTGGCTTGTATCAGAAAAAGAGCAAATGCAGTCAAGGTATTAGTTATTAGGGGACAATATAACCTCCTGCCTGTATATGATGAGTCCATGATTTGACTCAGTAATAAAAATCGGTGGGGAATTGAAATAGCATATGTCCATTTTTTGGTAAAAGTCTTAGGCAAGTTCTCCTGGCCTTCTTTGACTATAGGTCAAAGGGGTAAACAAGAACTAAACCAGTATGTAAAAAGGAATGTTAACTGCTATTAAGAACTTGATTTGTAAAACAATGCAATGATTTTCCATACCCCAAGCTCTGTAACCAAAGGATATAAAATTGGCCTACACCAAAATTCACATGACAGCCTTTAGGCTGCTCCTCCTGGCCAGCCTGTGGCTGGTAAATAAAGCGACCTCTGACCTCTTTTGCAAAAAAAGAAAAAAAAATGACTCTAAATAAAATAAAAATTAAGATCCTTAAATAGATAAGGGAAGAAATCTTGAAATAAGAACAGAAACTTATAAAAATAAGGATGAGTAGATTTAAACAAACAAATGAACAACAATAATAACCTATTAGAGACTTTGGGGAAAATATATGTGTATGTATATAAGTATATATGCATTTATGTACATATGTATTTGTAGATAAAAATTCATTAGGTATGTTATGCACAAATCTGGGCATGCCCCTCCAAGAGACAATCACTGCACACAGAGGACTGCAATAGCAAGAAGGGGGTTTATTGCTAACTCAAGTTGGGGTTTGGCCTTTTCCAACGCAGTGGAATTGTGGCACGAACCCTGACTTTGTATTAGTTCAGCCTTTTATAGGGAGTGTACAGAGGTGGGGAAACTTGTGCGTGGGGAAAGGTAACACAAAGAAGGCAGGGGATTGGTGGAGCCCTGTTGCCAGGGCTGGGATGAGTCCTGAAGGGAGGGGGCTATCCTGTCTCAGGAAGGATGGGGGCTATCCTAGCCAACTCAATGCCCTACAAGGTACAGAAAATACCACACTGGGTAGAGTTGAGGAACAAATTAAAGAGCCAAAAAGCCTAACAGAAAAATTATTTTCAAAATATAACATAAAATAAAAAGACAGAAATGAAGAGAGAGAGAGAGAGACATAGAGACTCGAATGAAAAGTTCCAACACCCATCTAACAAAAGTATTATAAAGATAGAATAGTTTAAGTGGAGGAGAGATAATAATTGAAGAACTCACCAAGTGAAAACCCAGTTAGAGAAAAGAAGACAATGCTTAGATTGTTGTAAAACTTTAGAAGATGGAAAATAGAAAAATAATCCCTAAAGGTTATGAGAACAAATAATCAGATTACAGGCAAATGAATGAAAAACAGTTTAAAATATTTTTCATCAACAATATTGGAAATAAAGACAATATAAAATATTTTAAATGAAATAAACATTAAATCTGGAATTTTATACTCAGGCAAACTTTCATCGACCAGTAAAGGATAAAATGAAGAGACATTTTCAAACAAACAAGGTTACATAATGTTTATTAATCAAGGATGCTCTCAGGGGGAAAGGCAGAACTACTACATAGTTCAGCAAAAAGAAAAATGAATCCAAGGAAATAGTGAATCAATGATGAACAAAGTAAACAGGCCAAATACCATATAAATTTTTTTGAAAAAATTAATCTGTAACTAAAGCTACATTTGAGAATGTAGAAGTATGGGGGGTAGCTAAGAAAAGTAAATGCACACTAAAACTTCTTATATTATTTAGAATGGGGAGAAAATAAGTACTGATTAATTCTATATTACTTTGGGAAAATACTTTGGAGGTTAAGTGAATATAGTTGGGGAGAAGTAGAATGTATAACTTTGAAACAGCAGAGGGTGGATAAAGCTTGAGAATACTATACTAAGTAAGTACAGCCAGTCTCAAAAAATGAATAGGTGTATGTTCTCTCTTATATGTGGAAGCTAGAGAGATATTCAGAAATAAGGGCAACATCAGACAGATGAGCAGAGACTCCAGGGGAGTGACTGAGGGGGATTTGGGAAGGGGGAGGGGTGCTGAAGTTATAAAGAATGCAATAGTTGAAAAATTGCTAAAGATGTATACAAAATTACTAATTCCAATCTGAAGACATGTGGGAAGCAGGAGGAGAGAGAGGGGGAACCCAGTGGAGAGGGCCCCAAGAGTTGTGTACATGTATTTTTCTGACACTCTGTACCCCAATATGATGTAAAATTACTATGCGCCAAATTAAAAAAAAAAAAAGGCAGCAGAGGGAAAATGGACAAAATATGTGTGTGATCCAACCAATGCTCAAGAGAGGTGAAGCAATGACATGGTAAGAGAAAAGTATAAGTTAATACGATAGGAATAAATGAAAAACTATCAGCACTAAAGTATATGGTAGTCAGAACTGCACTTTTAACAAGAATGATCAAATACCAAGTAAGCGACTCTGAATTCAATAAATAGAAACAACACAGCTTTTAATCAAACAGGCAAGTGCAAAAGATAATTATTTTCTATCCCACAAAAGGAAACCTCACCAACTCATCAAGATGAATATTGTATAAAAAATGTTCATAGACTGCAGCAACATAAAACTAAAAGTTAACAACAAAAATATAGATTTCTAAAGGACCAGATATTTGGAAATTAGAACAAAACACATTGATTTAATTCATTAATCTAATGGAAATAACAAATGTTTAGAACTGAATTAAAAGTAAAATTGTAGGATATTAACCAAATTGGTACTTCGAGGGAAATTTATATCCTTCAATGGTTAATTAGGAAACTACAAGTTTAAAAATAAATTAGTCTTTCCTTCTGAGAAGCTATGGGGGAAAAACAAAGAGAATATTCTAGTGAAAATAACAAAAGAGAATGGCAAATTTTATATAAGAAAATTGCACAAATACCAAATGGCAGGACTAATTATCAAAACCAAGAGCTGATTCTTTGAAAAGTACTATAAAGTAAGTAATAAACTGGGAAAACAAAAACAATGAGAAGAAAGACAGCACAGACAAACATAAATTGAAGTGAAAATAGAAACCTGAACAAAAATGCTTTAAAAATAAAAGAAATATGAAAATTTTATAAACAACTGTACCAATTTGAAACCTAAATAGGGAAAACATTTTAAGCAAAATATAAATTGGCAAAATTAGCTCAACACTATAAGCCAATAAGAATAAAAGGAATGGAAGCAGGAACCAAATATTTTTGCTAAGAAAAGGCACCAGGTCCAGTTGACTTTATGGGTGAGTTCCAGAAAAGTTTCAAGAAACAGATAATTCCCGCCTTATGAAAACTATTGCAAACAATATAAAAAAAGTAAGAAGTCAACTAGCCTATTTTGTAAAGTTAGGTTAACAGTGATATCAAAACCAGACTATGTTCATAAGTGAAATTTGGTTTGTGACCTCTTTTTTCCATTACCTTTATTCATAGTTTATACTTTTTGTTGCTGATATGATAAATAACTTTCTTTCTATTACTTGTTCTAATCATTTATCACCGCTTCAAATAAAACTCTGTTTAAAATGATTCTGAAATCATTGGATAGAAAGGGAATTTATTTAGTTTTATTCTTAATTTCAATAGTTCTCCTACACTTTATATTTATAGTAATATATATGGTGTAGACGCACACTCTGAGTTATGAGCATTTATCCTGAAGGAAAAAAAAAAAAAAAAAACAGTAAGGGAAAACAGTCTCTAAGGTCCCAACCATCATACATCAAGTTTCCCTTTCATCATTCTACATTTTATAGATACCTTCTGTGTGCAAGCTATGGAGAACTACACAGATGGTAGACATTATAGAAATGGTCACTCTGCTATGACAGCCTTGAGAAACAGCTCTGTCTCTAATCCCAGGAAACATTTTTCTCTTTGTAGTTCCTTCTTCTTACCATGCTTTCTGAGATCATTGTTGGAAAGAAAACTAATACTCGAATTGCTACATTTGCTGCTCATGAATTGGTGGGAGATGGAGGTGGCTCTGGCTGGGGACACACATTGTCAGAACTACCCCAAACTTCTCTTGTCACTAACTGACATTTATTTCCATTTAGACCTAATGTGGTGAAGCAGCACTGAATACCCATATAAGTTAGTCTAGCACCAGTCCTAGACTCAAATCCCAACTCCACTCTTTTCTAGTTGTGTGATCTCAGGTAGGTTAATTAACTGTTCTGTACCTAAAGCCCACTATTTGCAAAATAAGATTATTGAAACTATAGCACAGGGTTGTTTGGGAGAAAATATTCAACATTATCATAATTTTAGTTACATATAGCTGGTACTTCACATACATTACTTCTCTTCCCCTTAAACAATTGATAGGCTAGCTTGTACCCAGATCACCTGGCAGAGGGTACTTTTGAAAAATTTGTTTTAAGCTGGGAGTGGTGGAACACACCTGTAATCCCAGTACTTGGGAGGCTGAGATAGGAAGAGTGCAGACCCAAGACCAGCTTCAGTGACTTAGTGAGACCCTGTTCCAAAATAAAAAAATAAAACAAGGCTGGAGATATAGGTCAGGGGTAGAATGCCTCTGGGTTCAATCCTCAGTATCACAAAAATTTGTTTTGGATATCAAACAATCTATTGACAAATGAATTTTAGAATCATAAATAAATAGAAGTTTCCTATAAAGTACTTATAATTATGGCATTTAAGAAACTGAAAAAATTAAATATAGTTTCTAACCTACACGTTGTTTTGTGTAGAAACTGAGTATTTAATGCCTGTTATGCAATAGACATTCAGTAAAATGAAGGTGACTGATTAATGTATGTGTGATTATTAACAAAAGTAATTAATATGATTTGGCTACTACCTACTTTACAAAAACTCTTCACTGTCATAATCTTATTTCATCAGCATCAAAGCCCAGGGAATAAGTTCAGCAAAGTACTAACATCTCTATTTTACAATTTAGAAAACCCAAGATTAAAAATTTTTCAGTGACTGTCTTAAGGCCATCGTTAGAATTTGGAGCTCAGGTTTGCTGACTCTTTCAGCAAAACCTTGTTATTTTTCTCATAGCGTCTTGTTCTTTGGCAAAGTGTATGGACTAAATAGAATAAGGATAAGAAGGTCATTTGAGAGTAATTTGGCAATCTTGTAAAAGATTGAAAATAGGCAAACTCCATGACCCAGCAACTCTGCTTCTAGGTATATGCTCCAGGGAATCTCTCTACAAGTGCACAAGAATGTTTATTGCAGCATCTTTGTGTAAGAGCAAAGTTGGAAGCAACTTAATATCCATCTGCAGAAGAATAAATAAATAGACTGTTCTCTTCATATGATGAAATGTTATACAGCAGTTAATATAAAGTCTCAAAACGTGATGGTGAATGAAAAAAATTTTAGAATGACACGTATATAATATTTATATAACATTTTTAAAAAGTGGAATGCTAGATACTATTTATAGACATATACATTGTTGTAAAATAGAAAAACATCAACTATAAAAATGCTTTTAAATTTCAGTGTACCACTAGCTTCTGGGAAGAAAGGAGGAAATGAACAAGGGGAGAAAAGGGGACTTACCTTTATTGTAACGTTCTCATTCACTTTCTTAATGTAAAAACACGAAACAAACATGACAAAATGTTAACATTTGCTAATTTCTGATGTGGCGCACATGGATGTGCTTCTTTACTGCTTTCTCATTTTATGTATAATTTTAGCTTTTAATAATGAAGAAAGAAAAAAAATTCATTTAGAATGAAGTATAGCAGAATACTTAAAAAAAACATGAGCTTAAAAGATAGACTCAGTTTGAACCCTAATTCTGGCAGTTTAAATGCTGTTAAAGTAGAATAGGTCTCCACACTGGAGGACTTCTCAGTGCCCTTGATGTGCTGATACATATTGTGAGTCTTTAGGAGGATTATATGCCTTTCAAAATTTCATAAACTTATTTGACCACAAAACAAGAATCTGGGGGGACAGGGTCTGATAAAGCCTGCTTTCACAGATAATACATATTTAAGTTGTAACTTGAATGAACTATTGCCTTCAGTCTGGAAAAGGTCTTTCTTAACCTCCCTCCTATTTAATCAGATTGCTGTGTTTTTCCTTCTGTTGTTTTTAAGCTCCCTTTCTTTGCAAAAGCAGAGAATTCCTTATTCCCTTTCCTTCTATTCCTTAGCAGAATGGCTGTTAAGAAGATAGCTTTTCTGAGTAGCACAGAGAGTCATAGGATTGAGAAAGTCATTTGATGTGGGAAATTTCCAAGGTTTTTTTTTTTTTTTAAACTATCCCATGTATGTATTTTTAAATATGTCATTTCCAACTTTGTGCAGTATCTTTAAAGTGTTTGTGCACAGCATTAAACCAATTTCCCTCCCAATTACTCAGATATTTATTTTTCCTTTATTTTGCTGAGTGTCCACACTTCACATCAATATGAGGATCTGCTGGTATAAAGTTCCCTAAAGAGTTTCTTAGGCTATGGTCTACCCCATATCTATCGTTGTTTTGCCTACTCCTTAGGAAATACCATCAGAGTCCTCAGAAGATGTCACACACAGAACATGGTCTTATTCATACACCGCCAGACCATAAAAGCCTATAAGCCAATGGAGTTGAGTTTGAACCCCAACTTGGCCACTTACAAACTGGTTTATCTTCCTCCTCTCTAGATTGTTTTAATGTCAGAAAGACTAACATGACATCGATATTCATCAGGATAATGTTGTCTTATATTATTCTAGTTCAGGACTATTAAGAGGTATTTTTTATTACATCTCAACATTTTGGACATGGGGATGCATTTTTCGTTCTTGGCATCCTACAATTCACCATCAGCCACAGCTTTATTTTTTTTTTTCACATTTTAATGCCACTGGAAGAAATATACATCTTTTTAAGACCTTGGGAGCTTCTTACATATGATGAAAATCGGTATTTGTCATTAGCCCTGTCTTCCCAACCAGATCCTTGAGGCAAAGAAGTCTTCCTTTATATTCCCTTCCCTCTTGCCTGCAGTGGTCCACACCAATCAATGAGAACAATGATCCTACATTCACCTCTTGAATGGAATATAGTAGGTATAAGGAGTAATAGATTCAGTGTCAGCACTATCCCTTCTTAGTCAATAGATTTTGAAAATTCCTTCACCTCAGTAGCCTAGAATTCTCCATACAACTTGGTGGCTTTTCCCTCTCTGTGTACTTCAGAGCGACTATGAAGATCAAGTGAGACAGTGCAGGTGAAATTTACTTTGCATAGCCAAGAGGGCACAGAACACGAGGGCATTTGAGCACTGCTTGATATCACCATGAGGTTGGCAAGCTGTTTCCATGTAGGAGCTCCTACACATTTCAAAGCGAGGGTTCCATGTAGTTTAAAATGAAATTGTTTTAAGGTAGGATTTCTATGAACTTGTTTTGCTTTATTCAAGGCTGACATATTTCTGATACAATGCTTGTCTTAACCTTGGGTATAATAGCCTGGATTTGGAGAAAACTGGGAATTAAGGTTTTTGTTCTCTGACCTTGGTCTCCATTCAACCTCGGGTAAATTCAGATCTCCTGGAGGGCAGGCTGTCCAGACAGAGAACATTTAGCTCTGGTTTACCTTGGATTTGAAACATTTCCACCAGTGATTTATGTCTCTGACATGGTCTCATTTTATATAACCCCAAATAAAGCCTCATTTGTTTCCTTTGGCCTCTTTGAAATCACTAGAGCTGCTTTCTCCATATATTCAAGTTTTGCGAAATTCCCTGGGATGTATCCCCTTATACGGAGCAAGCCAACTCTGCTTTGTTGATTAGCTTGGTAATCTTCTGGGCTTCTTTTGGGACTGCAGAGGTTGTGTTCTCATGGTGAGATGTGCCAAAACTGACAGAAAATATAAGTTGGTCTTCATAACTGAGAGCCCTGTACTCACTTCCGAGAAGTTGGGCTCAGACTCAGCTTTACATCTTCCTGTAGTGATCTGGGAGTATATAGTATGAACTGCATGGGGGGGCTCAGAGATACAGTGACACCCTGCCAAATGGCTGGTCCACTGAGGATGTGTGTTTAACCCCTGACTTCCAGCTGTGTAATTACAAAAAGTCATTATTAAATCTTTTCTCTTTTTAAATTAATGTGTCTGTTTGGATCAGTCATACACCAAAAAACATGTTTCTCTACGTAAACAATCCGCTCACCTACTAGTTTCACAGAGTCCATTCCATAATCAGAACTTTGCCATCGGGGAGACAAGTAAAGGAAGAATCCCAATCTTTGCCTGCCAGGAAATTCCAGTTTGGTTAGAGAAACTTAACTTCAGGAGACAATTACATTATCAGTGAATTGCACTGGGCTTAGTATAAACAGAACTGTGGAACTTCCAAGCATCTGGAGGCCCCATCTGTCTGTTCCTATAGACTGCAGATGAAAAGAAAATATAATTGTGTTTTGGTATAATCGGTAAACACGTTTTGAAAGAATTAAAATTTATTTTTAAAAAAGTTAAGTCTGGCATGTATGTTTGCATATGGATGGTTGAATATATCTAAGGCTGTTTAATTATGGAAAGGTCACAAGAAAAGCAGATAATTTGATCCATCAGGATATCTCCTCAGTGCCTGGACAACTATTCGTAGGCATGTTGTTGATGCTTTAAAATTCCACTTAAATATTGAGATGGATGAGTGACTGAGGATACTGAAAGGAAGAATGATTAACATCCTAGCTTTCATCTCTACAATATGCGGATGTCATCCAGTTGTTGAATCATCTGTTCTCTGATAATTCAAATCTGTTTGTGCCCTGACTTCTATAGGAATGCATCTGAGACTCTTAACACATTGTGACAGACCCCAACCAGCCCCCTTCAAAGACTACATCCTTGTTTGATTTTGGATGACCTTCTTATTCTAGGTCCAAGTGACCAAATTCATCATTGATGTGTTGGCAGGTGTATTGCTCACATTCTTCTGGATTAAATGGGATTTAAATGTGATCATTCAGGTAGTCTGTTTTAAATTTGAGAGACCATGTTTCTATCCCGTGGAGATGGGACAATCTGCACATACTGAAGAATGAAGTCAAGTTCAAAGAATTTTATATCACTTCTTTTCTTGTTGATTTTTCTGAAGCTGCTTTAAAAAAAATCTTGGAATGCGTTGAGGAGGCTCATTCCTTCCCTCAAATGTCAAGCTTTTTCTCCCTCAAATCACCATTTCTGGTATCTCCTTTTGAGATGAATGTAATATACTATATATACAATCCAGTGAGGTGAATTTCAGATAGTTAAAACAGTAAATGATGTTTCCTCTCAATTACCCAAATATTTTAGGTGATTGTACAAGAAAGGCTTTTGCCTGAAATCTTTCAGATTAATAACTCAATTCTCTGTATTACTTTGCATTATTAAGGGTGTACATTATCTTTTTAAAGGGTTATTAACCACTAGAAGAAGCCAGTGCTGGAGATTTAATTCATTTTTGTTCCAGGTTGTTTCTTGTAGAAAGGGAAATTAACAAAGTATTCTGTGTCCCTTTTTTACCCCATTATATTCTCAGAAGCAGCTGCTATTGCCTTGGCCACAATACAACATTTATTTGCTGATTTTGGGACATTAATGTCCAAACTTGGCTGAGCTGTCGGGATCCTGGACTTCTTGGAATACAAAGCCACAAGCCATGGGTCATGGGCCTGGGGAGACACCTGTGAGCATAACACACCCTTGCTGGTCTGTAAGCCCAAATCTCTCACCAACCTTCCCTTGAAATGGGATTTTTTAGGAGAGGCTCTGGTGGCCCTTAAGTACAACTGAGATACAAAGACGAAAGCCAGGGCATGCAGCAAGCAGTCTGTTCCAGACTTCTTCAAAGATAGAGACTCACTGCACACGCTCCTTTGTCTGGCTAACTTTGGGGCTTACCACAGAAAGAAGAGGGACAGTCCAGAACACATGGACATTTCTGGAATCCTCCATCCTTGGGAATCTTGAGCCAGACTCAATCCATTCCCAAAGACTTTCTACTGAGCATTCATTAAGTTAGAAACAAACTGTTTTCGGTACTCCCTGCCTTGGGCAAATGGCATAGTTCAACCTTCCACTCTCTAGAGAACCCTGCTAAAGACAATAGACAGAACTCTGACAGTGATGCACGGCCAGGTCTCTGTTTGAAAGCCTCTAAGTGTTCCTCCATGCTCTAGTCCTTGCTGACCATTCCCATCCTATCACTTGCCACTTCCTGCCTTGCATTTTGTATTCCAGCTATTCCATGACATTTGAAGGCCCATGCTCTCCAAACAAACTTATTGTTCCTACGTGCTTCTCTGCTTTTATTTAAGTGTTTCTTCTGCCTGAAATGCCCTCTTCCAAGCAGCTGCTCATCATTCGCCTGCTGTACTTCCCTGGCCTTCTCCCTCATTAGACTGTGAGCTCCTAAAGAGACTCAGCTGCTGAATCTCTTTTACCTTTATTTTTTTTTTTCTCATGCTTGACTCAGAAACTGGAGCACAGTGGATACTCAAAATAAATACTGAATTAATTTAATGAATAAATAAGAGGTCCTGGGTGGTAGGGGATGATTTTATTTTATTGTTTCAATAGTGAGTTGGAAAGAAACTACACAATCATAATAAAAATAGATATTACTACTAATCTCAGTAACTCATGTGGGGAGGGAGCGGTATGGATATGGAGGGAACTACACAAAGAACTCTGTGCGGGTATGACTTTACCACATTGAGCCTCACTATAGTGTATAATTGCAATGCGCTAATAAAAAACTTCTCAATCTATTAAAAATAGTCATGTTCTGTCTGAGCAGCTATGATGTGGCAAGTGTTTTGCGTATGTGTAACCTTTGCAATGACACTAGGAGGTAGGTACTATGATTATCCCTATTAAAAGAGGATGATTAGGATGATAATTATAATAGCAATAATTAAAACCTAAAATTTAAAGGTGCATATGTGAGAAAACTAGTGTCAATCTCAAAACTCTGTATGGGGAATGGGGTAAGGGGAAGGAGCCAGGGGAAAGGTCACCAGGTGCTGTGTGCATGTGTGTCACCATCACTATAAACTACATTATGATGTGAGACTATAATGTACCAAAAAAAGTATAAAGTAAAAAAATATAAAAAATTAATAAATAAAAAGGAGATTTTTCAAAAGAGAAGCTAAGTGATTTTCTTAAGGCCATTACATAGTCACAAAAAATAGATCTCAGGATTGCCACCCAATGCCAACAAAATATGCTTAATCAATGACATCATAATTTTTGGAGGAGGGGAGAGAAAACCTGGCCATGTTGGACACCAGTTGAAATTCCCCCAAATGCAATTACATTTTGAATTACTCTGTTGGGAAAATTTTAAACGCAGTAGAATAAAAAAATATTTCATTCAGTCTGAGTCTGGAAGAGTTTGTGTGCACATGGGCTCTGAAGGCAGTAACAGCTTGTTAATTTGGCAGTGAACTACCAGAAGTTTCTATTAGCAATTATTGTTGGGAAGAGTAATTGATGCATAATGATGACCCTAGGGTATTGGTTGGTCATGAGGTACCTTCTGAATCATCAAATAAAACTGAAATCATCTTCAGTCTAAGCCTTAGAATTCAGTGTGTTTTATTGTCTTTGAGGTCGTTGGATATTAATAATCTCTGAATAACATGTGTATGTATGTGTATATGTACATACACACATATATAACTGTATTAAATATTTTAATGACCAGAAACCCCCCCAAAGAGGTGTATTATAATTTCAAACTTGATTACTTTTCTTTAAAGGATATGTAGGTATTGATGTAATTTCTGCAATGCAAATCCATACTAACATATCAATTCATTGTACCTTTGGTTATTACATACTTTTCAATTAATATATATCATTTGCTCACTTAATAATATTTACCAAGCACCTACCATGTGGGCAAGTACTATCTTGGGTACCGGAGTTGCAGGTGTGGTTAAGACACAGATAGTCTCTGCCTTTCTCTAATGAGGGAATCCTTAAAAGTTTCTGATGCTAAAGAAAATAATTCTTATTCTCAAAGCTTAATGGCACAGAGAATACTAAGACTCCAAAGTTGAATTAAATAAATGCAACAACTGAACTAAAGTCAAGTGCTGTGTATAAACAAGAAAAAAGGAGTGACATAAAGATGTAGGAACTGCTTGGGATGAGACATTCAAGCAGGAGGTACAGGTCTTGTTGTGAGAAACATACTCTGTTGAGTCTAGGAAGTTTGGACATTATCTCACAGAAGAAATGGCAAATAACTGTCCATCTTTGTGCTGATATGCTGGCAGTGCCTACCTTATTTGGGAAGCTTAATAAGGCTCCTCCATGCTTCGGAGGAAGTATTCTATGTGATTTTTTGATGTCCTATACGGTGTTGGAGGAGGAATAGCAACTCCAGTGCAATAGATGCATTTGCTATCCCATATGTGGAAAATAGAAAACCATCAACCAGCCAATCAATCGACATTGGTTGATCACTTTCTATCGCTTGGATAACTATTGCCTGGAACTAAACTAGGCACCATGGGGAAAATAAAGAGGAATATTAAGTGTTGTTCTTACAATATACCCAAAAGCATAGTCAATCTGCAGTACAGATCCAAGAAGAAATGAAATCCAGGCTTTCCTTTATGCATCAGGCTTTGAGGTATGAAAATATGTTAGTCTCCTACAGGACAATTCAAGGACAAGGATGGAGGGCTAGAGAGAGCTCTTGCATAATCTTCCAAATGTCCTGGTGACCAAACATGATCAGGGATTTGGGGAGGAAGGTCAACAGCCTGAAACTATCAAGCAAGCAGGACCTGTAGACTGCAGGCCAAACACAGTGAACACGAAGAGGAGTGGGCTATGAATTAAGATTTTAGGTCTCCAATTCCCTTCCCACTAAGAGCCTTCAACTCAAGGGTCCAAAGCTTGAATTGGCTCTGGCTGCGGATTGGCAACACACTTAGACCACTGCAGAGCTGGGATTTGTTTGCTTTAAAGTTTCCTCCAAGACATATTTAATAGGCAGATGTAAACCTATATGTTCTCCTTCCAACAACTCTTGGATCCTCATGTTCCTTGATGCGTGCTCTTTTCCCAGGGTGTCTTTAGCAACATAATCTTCACTTTGCTGAAGGAGAAGGGCCTTTGGCTTGCCTGCTTTCCCACCACCCTGTCAGTTATTACGTCTGTTTTTTTGAAATGGCTCATTCCAGCTTGTTTATTTATGATGGGCCTTGTGGTCAGCTGCAAACTTAGTTTGCAGTTTTTTTGGTAACATTTATTGTTTTCATCTGATTAAGGGAAAAAAATTGCCTGCCAGTAATAGTAAGTTTGAAAAATACAGTGAAATACAAAGATGAAGATTCAAATCACTCTTGTTTCTATCACCCAGAGTTAATCACTGTTAATGTTTAGAATATTTTCTTTCAGTCCTTCTGACCATTGCAGCTATATGGTGAGCATGTCTCCATGTCTTTCTAAACAAAAATTTAATGGCAACATAATTTCAATTGATTCGGCTTCTTTCTTTTAAAGCCATTTTTTAAATTAATGTGGACATCTAAATCTTTGTGAATTGTTCTCATTATCTCTTTAGGAATAGAGTATCATATAAGAAATTATAGTCATCATTGTATAGATGATTTAATAACTCTTGATATGAATATACCAATTTCATTATCACCCACAAGCATGATAATGTTTCTTTTCACTATATCCTCATATTTCATTAGTTTCGATTTGACAATTTAGTAGACTAAATATAATGTTTTGTTAATTTAAATCCCTCTTCTTGGATTATGAATGAGTCTTACCTATGATGGAGAGTTGATTCCAGAAGTCCTGGCCCTTCTTTGTATTCACTTAACTTTTATTTATATTCCACTGACGAGTTCCTGGCTCTCCTAAGTAGGGTCTATGCACCTTTTTCCTCCATAAAATATGATAACTTTCTCCACTACATAATTTCTCTTCACTCAACAATCATGTACTCATGAAATATTTACTGAGACTCCACCATATTTTAAGATTCTGAATCTAGAGGTGGATGGATGAATATTGAAGGTTCTTAATTTTTAGAAGCTCAAAGTATGGAGGCAATGAAAACACTCATAAAATAGGAAATGAAATATGCAATATTTTAATGCCATGCAGTCAATATTTACTAATTACTGTCTCTGTGCCCCAGATTTTACTAAGCATTAGGATACGTGAATAAGGTAGTTTTTTTTTTTTTTAATTTACATGGCTTAGACTGTTGGCTATATAGAATATCATAAAAATTATTTTAATACAGTGGGATAAGTTCGAGGCAGTTTAAAATAGTGGCAAAGGACATGGCTCTGAAGGCAGTCAGTCTGGGTCAAATCCTGGCTCAACCACTAACTAGCTGTCCTCTGTGATTATGGGTAGGTAAATTAGCCATTCTATCCTTCAGTTTCCTCACTGGGAAAACAGAGGAAATCATAAAGATTGTTTTGTAGATTTATGCAAACCATTTAGGACAAGGCCTCATATGTCGTGAGTGCTCTTACTGATTCATTATGATATAGTTTGAACTAGTAGAATTTGTGAGAGGGGCATTTGATCAAGCCTGGAGTCTTACATAGCAGTAATTCAAGGAAATTCCTTTAGGAGAAATAAAAAGCCTGAAATCTGAGACAGGAGGAGCCACATGATACATTGAGGAACTTGTAATCAAGCTGTGTACATGTGTGAAGGTTTAGTGTCCATTCAGAGGGGATAATACATACCAAGTCCCACAAGAAAGACAATAAATGACTTTCAAAGAGCTAAAAGAAGTTCAATGTGACCAGTTTGAGGGCATTTCAGTTGTCTATTTGCTGTGTAACAAACAACCCACCTCAAAATTCAGTGGCTTTAAAATACGAAGGTTAGGAGAACAATCATCCAAATAACTGTGGATTTCTCATCAGAAACCACAGAGACTAGAGGACAGTGGAATAACATCTTTAAAGTGCTGAAAGAAAAAAAAAAAAAAAACTATTAACAAAAATTCGATATCCAGCAAAATATCCTTGAGGAATGAAAGCAAAATAAAAGCTTTCTCAGATGAAGTAAAATTGAGAACATTTGTCCCCAGAAGATTTTTTTTATTCAAATAAATCCTGAAGGAAGTTCTTCAGGCTGCAAAAAAACTGAACCAGAAACTTGAAACTTTAGGAATGAAGAAAGAGAGGCAGAAATGGTAAATAGCTGGGCAAATTATTATAATAGACTATTTGCTCATCTAAACATTCTTCAAAATCTGTATGACCACTGAAAGGAAAATTTATGACATTGTCTGGGATTTTCAATATATGTAAATGTAATATGCCTGGCAACAGTAACATTAAAGGGGAGAGCAAAGGAATCTATTTGGGTTGAAAATCTTATGTACTTGAGCTAGTAAAATATTAACTCTAAGCATATTGTGAAAGTTTTGGTATGAATATTGTGATCTCTAGGGCAGCTCCTATAAAAATAATACAAAAAGATATATCCAGAAAGCCAATAGAGAAATTAAAATGAGATTATAAGATATTTAAACAATTAAAAAGAATGAAAGGGGAGAAAAAGAAAAACATCAGAGAAGACAAACAATAAAATAATAGGCATAAATCCAAATGTATCAATATTGCATTAAATGTAGATGTCAGTACACATCAATTTGAGGAGACAGATAACTTTTTTTTTAAAAAAAAGACAACAACATGCTCTCCACAAGAAATCCACTTTAAATAATAATGCAGATAAGTTAAAAGTAAAAGAATAGAAAATATGTATGTTATCCAAACACTAATAAAAAGAGCTGGTGTGAATATATTAGTATCAGACATAGGCTTTGTGTTTAGTCTAATTTGCTCTTCTAACTTCTTAAGGGAAAGCTTTAATGGTTTATTGATCTTTTAAAATATACGCACTTAATAACAATAAAATACTAAAATAAGCAGCGTGTGTGTGTGTGTGTGTGTGTGTGTGTGTGTGTGTGTGTGTGTGTGTTTTACTGGGGATTGAACCCAGGGGCATTTTACCTCTGAGCCACACCTCAGTTCAGTCCTAATTTTTAGTTTTTTTTTTTTTTTTAACAGTCTCACTAGGTTGATGAGAGTCTCACTCCTTGCTGAGCCTGTTCTCAAACTTGTGATCCTCCTGTCTCAGCCTCCCAAGTACTGGTATTACAGGCATGTGCCACCATGCCAGGCTTAAAATAAACATTTAATACTATAATTTATCACAAGGAAAATTACCTGCGTTAAAGAGGAAAATTACATAATAAAAAAATTTATTTGTCACAAGGCATAATAATCCTAAGTGTCTATATCAGCAAACAAAGCTTCAAAATACATGAAGAGAAAATTGATTGAACTGCAGGTAGAAACAGACAAATCCACAAATGCAAGAAGCTTCAACACTTCTTTTTCAGTAATTGATGAAGAATTAGGAAAAAATTAGCAAAAATATCGTAGACTTGGACACAATCAACCAACTTTATTTGATTGATATTTAGAGAACAATCTATCCAACAAGAATAGAACACATTTTTTTTTCAAATGTATGTGGAACATTCACCAAAATAGACCATATTCTGGACTATGGTTTGGGGTAGGGAAAAATGACTTAAGAAACTTAGAAGTACTTAAATAGTACAACTTATGTTTTCTACCATAAAATAATTGAATTGGAATTCAGCTACATGTGGATATCTGGGAAATTTACAAATATTTGGATATAAAACAATATGTTTCTTAGTAAACTGTGAGTGAGAATGAAGTCTAAAGAGAGATAAAATGTTTTTTATCTTAGTGGAAATACAAATAAAACATAACAAACTTTGTGTGATGTAGCTAAAGCAGCGCTTAAAAGGAAATTTATGGTATCAAGCACTTATTTTAGTAATTTATTAGCATAAAATGTTTATCTTATAAAAGAACAACACACAACGTAAGCTTGTAACTTAACTAGAAATATAAGACCAAAGTAAGCTTAAAGAAAAATAAAAGAAATGTAGAAATCATGCATTATAATGAAGTGGAAAAATAATAGAAGAAATAAGTGAAACAAAATAACACTGGTAAACCCTTACCTAGAATGACCAAGAAAAAAAATAGAAGAGATATAAATTACCAAATCAGAAATAAAAGGAGGCATCACTATGGATCCTTCAAACATTAAAAGTATAATAACAACACAGTGCCTTATGAATTTGATAATTGGATGAAATGGACAGATTCCTTAAAAAAAAAAAAAAAAAAAGATGGTCAATCCTATAACTGCCACTTTTAATGTCCAATGCCTGTAGCATGTGTGGCACAAAAGAGGTGCCCAATAAATACCATTGAGGAAGCTAGAATTCTAGTGAATTTCTCTTTGACCAGGAACTTCAATATTAGGGATGAACTCTAACCATAGAATTTCAGAGGAGATAAGTGTAATCGCCCACTTTTCATGATTGCCTCTTTATTCTCTTCGTGTGTTTTTGTTACTTCCATGGGAGCAGTCTTGAAAATGCAGATGTGAAATAGGATACAAGTCTACACCTGTATGAAAAAAAAAAAACTCATTGTTCTAGATGTATATTTCCAAGCTAGTAATAGACACAAAGTTACTTTAGCAGGAAAGAGAAAAAATATAAGGGTGATTCTGTGTGCCTGAATACTTAGAGGCTAAGCATCTTATAAATACTAACTTAGATAAAGGTAAACTAGACTGACCTAAAGTTAGAAACATTTTAAAACTAAGGTAGGAAGAAATGTTTTAATTTGTTCATTTGTTTTTGTTTTTAGTCAGAGAAGGAAGTAAAAATTCCTCAGTGGTGACTGAAATACTTAGAGTATATAGATTTCATCTTTGTGTTTTGATCTTCAAAGCCAAAAATATAAAGATGCTATCAAATGACAACATGCACACACACACACACACACACACACACACACACACACACACTGTGCAGTGAAAGCAAAAAGGAAACTATCAAGAACGTCAACAGAGAGCTGACAGTATGGGAGAAGATTTTTGCCAACTTCTTTTCTGATAGAGGACTAATATCCAGAATATACAGAGAACTCAATAAACTCACTACTAAAAAAATAACCCAATCAAAAAATGGGCAAATGAACTAAATGGACACTTCACAAAAGAAGAAATACAAGTAGCCAATAAATGTATTAAAAAATATTCAACATCATTAGCAATTAGAGAGATGCAAATGAAAATTACCCTGAGATTTCACCTAACCCCAATTAGAATGGTAATCATTAAAAACACAAACAACGAATACTGGTGAGGATGTGGAGAAGTAGGAACTCTAATACATTGTTGGTTGGATTGCAAATTAGTGCAACCACTTTGGAAAACAATATGAAGGATCCTCAGAAGAATGAGAATGAACCTACCATGTGACCCAGCAATACTACTTCTGGGTATCTACCCAAAAGAATGGAAACCAAACTACCAGACTAATGCGTGTGCATCTCTGTTTATAGCTGCACAATTCACAATTGCCAAACTATGGAACCAGTCAAGATGTCCATCAACAGATTATTAGATTACAAAACGATGGTATATGTACACAATGGAATTTTACTCAGCCATAAAGAACAAAATTATGCCATTTGCAGGTAAATGGATGGAATTGGAGATCATTATGATAAGTGAAATTAGTCAGTCACAATAAGTGAAAAATTGGCTGTTCTTTCTAATATGTGGAAGCTAGAGAGAAAATGGGACACAAGAGGGACTCCAGACAAAGAAGGAGGCCTCAGATGAGCAAAGAAGGTGACTTAACTGAGGGAGATAGGAGGGGGAAGAGGGAAACACCCTGATGCACATGATGTACATTCACAAACTTATCAAAGTCAATCACTGTGCTGAACACGAGAAGAAGGGAAAGGGGAGGGAATGGGGTGGGAACTGGGGAAGGGCTCAATGAGTGCTGTGTGTATGTGTGCCTCTACTATCCTGTACCTCACCAAGATGTATGATTATAATGCACCAATAAATAAAAAAAATTAATTGTTCTCTTTACTGAAGGATAACTTTGAAAGCAGATATATTATCAGGAATGAAGAAAAATAATTTTGTTAGTATCAAAAGTATACTCATGGGATAAGAATTTTCTGAAATTGAATTATTAAAGCTCAAGCCAATGGATTCTGAGAATCCTGAAAGAAACAAGTCCATAGGTATTGCAGAGGATATTTTGCCTGAAAAGAGAAGTCAGCAAACTATGGCCTATAGGCCAAAACTGACTCTCCACTTGCTTTTGTGATACAGTTTCCTTCAGGTGGACTGTGCCCATTTATGTATTGCTGATGATGGCTTTCAGGTTACAAAGGCAAAGTAGTTATAACAGAGAAGATATGGTCATATATGGTCCAAAGCACAAAATCTTTTTTTGTGTGTGGTACTGGGGGATTGAACTCTGGGGCATTCTACCTCCGAGCTACACCCTCAGTCCTATTTTTTTAATTCTTTATTTTGAAACAGGGTCTCACTAAGTTGCAGATGGCATCACTAAGTAGCTGAGGCTGGCCTCAGATCCTCCAGTCTCAGCCTCCCAAGTACTGGGATTACAAGCGTGCGCCATCAAGCCTGGCAAGTATAAAATCTTTATTACTTAACCCTTTATGAAAATTCACCAACCTTTAAGTAAACTGGTCTTTAAGTAAACTGGTCAAATGCTCTTTGCTTTGTCTGGAGTTAACATTTAGTTGTTCTCAAAGGGGAGTTTATTATCCAATGCCCACACTTTGGGTTCTGACAGATCTTGTTTCAAATCCAGGCTCTGTTAAATCAAACCTGTGTTTTCTTATCTGTAATGTGGAGACAGTAAAGCATCTACTTCACAATTATTATAATTTGGCTATGGAGTGTTTCCTCAGAAAAGCTCATGTGTTGGCAATGCAGCAATGTTTAGAGGTAAAATCATTGAACCAGGTTTAATCTCATCAGTGGATAAATGCATTGATGGGTTGATAACTTGAGTGGACTTCCTGGGTGGTAACTGTGGGCAGGTAGGTTGTGACCAGAGGAGTAGGTCATTGGGGGCGTGGCCTTGATCTCTCTCTCTCTCTCTCTCTTCTTCTGAATACCATGATTGAGCCGTTGTCCTCCGTCATGCCCTGCGCCATGAGGTTTCTGCCTTGAAGTTTGCCAACAATGTACTGAACCTCTGAAATTGGGAGCCTAAATAAACACTTTCTGCTCTAAGTTATTTTTTTCAAGTATTTTGGTAACAGTGACAAAAAACTAGCTAATACAATGGTAAAAGGCCATGATTACTCACCAGACTCAAATCTGGATATTTGGATGTGATCATCCCAGTTGGCTAATCAGCCTCATTTTGACTTGGAAATAAAACAACTCTGCACTTAACAAATTCACTTGACTCTACCTGAAGCATAATGGCAGGATTTTAGTTTGTAATATACCTGGCACAAATAAAAAATACAAAAATTGTAAATCACAGTTTTACCTACTCTTCTCATTTCTAAGATCACTTCTCCATTTTACAGGAATCCTTCACGACCTGAACTCTCATTATTCAACTTCTTACCAAAAAGCAGAAACCCCAAATGCATCAGGATATGCATGCCAGAAAATTTGCTGAAGTTGGATATGATTATAGGTGAGAGAGCATGCACAATGAGTTGCAGTTGTATCTCAGCTTTCCAGTAAAATGACATCTTATTATTTAAACGTGTTATGCATTATCACGGTCATTTCCCCCATATTAAGTGATGATATCTTCTAAGAAAATGGAAAAGCCCATGGAGAGAGGTGGTGAGCCTGAGATGCTTTGGCAGAAAGACTGGAAAGCATAAAGCATACTGAGAGAGGTGACTACATAAAAACATGTTTGCCATCATTTTGTCCAATTACCATGCATATAATTTTCCTCTATGCATGAGAAAATAGAAAAATTATTAAAGTACTGTTGGATTATATTATGCATAAATACTTAATGGAATACAATGTGACTGGGTAGAGACTTATGAGGAAATTGTTTAGGGTTGAAGAAAGGACTGTGACTGTATTATCATTAGTACTAGTAACAGGTTTTTAGAAATGGGCTAAATTCAGATAAAGAGGCTAAAGAGGTCTGCTTGTGCTCTCCTCTGGAGAGAAGAATTCATGTCTTGTTTCTCTGTGTGAGTGTCTCCGTTGCTAGCCTGTCCTCTGCTGCAGGCTTTTCGTTGTTTCGTCAAATGCCTCTCAAGACCTAGATTCCTCATCTTTGGTGGTTGGGCCTTGTTGCCCAGGTGCCAGCTGCCTATGCCTATTTGCCTGGGTTTCCTGGCATAACCTGTTCTTGCATCCTGCTAATTCTTTTCTCTTTCTGATCCAAATGGGTCGCCTTTGAAGCAGTGCATGCCTCGGCAGAAGTTCCATTCTTTAGTCAAGCAAGTTCAAGTATGCATTCTGCCTGTTCCCAACATTCTCTTTCAATGTGATCCTTCCTTGGGTCAGGACATGCTGTGCTGTGCCTTGGATCTCTCTGATGCACAATGCTCTACTGGCTCACCACCTGTTGTCTGCTCCCTTTCCTTCAGGATGCTGTTCTGCACATGGGACTGAACTCCCTCAAAGCTCCTACAGCCTGCTTCTCCTCTTAACCCCATTCCTCCCAGGTGATGGGTCTTATTGTACATCTCTTCATGCCCAGCTCATCTGTACCACCAACTACACTGAATAGAGTAATGCCTAATCAGATTTAGACATATATGAACTAGCCTCTTTGAGGGACCTGTTTGCTACTTCTGCCCTTTTATTGGTTAATTTTAATATGGTCTGTCTGATCTAAAATGCTGGTTAGACAAACAAGAGTAACATGTGGGTAATATGATAAGATGTGACTTGGACATGCATTTCTCTACTAAGGAACCATATGCAATGCACTTCATCAGGGCTGACCCCAGTGGGGGGCTCCTGTGATAGTTGATTTTAGGTGTCAGTTTCACTGGATTAAGGAATACCTACAAAACTGCATTATTTGGGGTGTGTCTGTGAGGGTGCTTCCAGAGCAGATTGGTATGTGGGTCTCAGGGGAATAAATGGAGAAAATCTGCCCTCAATGAGTGGGGGCCATGCAGTCAGCTGAGGCCCTGGATAGAACAAAAGCAGGGGAAGGAGCTGGGACACTCTTCTTCTCCTGCCCTGGGACATCAAAACTCAAGGCTTTCCAGCCTTTGGACTTCGGGACTAACATGCACGAATCTTAGGATTCTCAGACCTTTAGACTTGGATTGAGCCACACTCTCAGCATCCCAGGGTCTCCTGACATGGGACTTCTGAATCACCTTAATCATGAGAGCCAGTTCCCTAAATAAACCCTCTTTTCTATCATCTATCTACCTATCATCTACCTATCATCTGTCTATCTACCTACCTATCTATCCTTCTGTTTCTGCCTTTCTGGAAAACCCTAATACAACCTCAATCACACAAAATATCCATGATATATGAGATTTGACATCTTTCCTAGATTTCTTTTTCTGCTTACTAGATGTGTGATCCCTTTGAGCTTCAATTTCCTAGTCCATATAGTGAGGGAGATAACACCCACCTCACAATCTTGTTATGAAGATGCAAAGAACCTAAGACAGTATCTGTACCCAATGATTACATCATACCAAGCCTATGGCTTCCACTGGCCGCAGAATTTTCCTTTGCCACCATTACTTTCTATGACCACACCAGGCCCCAGGAGCTTAGAGTTGTTCTGTTGTTTGATCTTGGAGTTCCAGAAATAAGACACAGGAGCACAAACATGTGTATGGACTGAAGCCTTTTCATATGTAAGGAAAGCCTAGGCTTTTCTACTTTGTCCGGATTCCTTTTCCCCAGAAAAATCGTTCCTCCCTTCTCTTCTCCCTGTTCACTCCTCTCTTTTCCCAGCATCAGACAATCCCATGGATTAAAGCAAGCACCTTATTCTAGACATAGGTTTACAATGTCTCCTTAACTATTCCCTGCTGGGTTATCTTAACCTTCCCACAAGTCATGGACTTATAGAAAGGAAGTCAGAATTAAAGTCAGAAAATCTAGTCTAGCCCATTAACAGTCATATGATCCTTGAAAGGAGTCTTTTATTTCCCTGTATGTCATTTTCCTTACCTCCCTGACCCTTGAAAGCTAAAAATTTGTATGATTTCTAATTACTCTGAAGCATGTCTCTTGTTTCATACACATGTAGCCTCTGAGGAAAAGTAGAAACTCAAATATTTGTTGGAAGAGTATTGAAGAAAACCTAGGATGTTCGAATCCACTTTTAAGTAAGCCAAGTTGAATTTCCCCAATTAATGGGTTGCCTGGAGAAGAAAGATATAGGCATGAGGACCATGCTAAATTCAAGTAATCTCATCTATTCATTTAAAAAATTGTCATGGATCCTTTCTTTCCTGTTCACACACACACACACACCCCTTCTAAAAGTGAGGTCAGCCATTGGAAGCAATATCAATCTCTTCTCCTAGTATCTTTTCACAACTCAGTGTTTTGCACCTTGCAGACTGAGGAGCTAAGATGGCTTTCCAAGCAGTAAGATACAAGGGAGGTTTTTCAGTGACCTCAATGGGTGAAAATCCCATCTGCCTTTGGTCCTTGCGTGAGACAGTCCCCAAGCGACTGACTTCTCTGGGGTTGACACACCACGTTCCCCAGGCCCATGTCTTGCCTCTCTAGCTGAAGGCACATTTTGCATCCATTCCACCTCCTTTCTCATCAATTTCCCCAATCTTTCTCCACTTACTGCACCACTGGTGGTCTGGGTGTGCAGCCCAGATGTTTTCCCCAAGCAATTGGGAGATTACTTTTCAAGTGGCTTCACAGAGCAGATGTTCCCATTCTCCCTGTTGGCCCCCAATTGCTAAAACCTTTCTCTGCCCCAGAGAGCACTACGTGTTGCTGCTGTGTGTTTGATCAGGAGAGTACGAGCAGGAACAAGAGAATCCCACACTGACGAGCGTTTGGCAGGCCAGCTCCTGGGTGTAAGTGGGTTCCTCCTCCCTTTGTTCCCATTACAGTTGTGAGCAGATGTTCTCAACTAGACAACTGGCTGTTCTTCCTCTGGCTCCTCACACCAACACTGCTTCCCATCCCCTGGCTTTCATGCGAATCATGGTTTTCCCAAGACTCTATCTTTCTTTGCTTAGTTACTCCTTTACTCCTTCCAGAGCTTTGTTTGCTCAGCCTGGGAAAGCTGTTGATAAAGGAGTGTGCCCCTACACCTAGACTTCAGTGGCAGCTTGCTCCCTACCATTTGCCTCACTCGAGTCTATTATTTTATCTAACTTATGCTTCCCCTGATTCCACCTCTCACCCGGGCTCCAGCCACACTGAATTACTGCAGTTCTGGTGATGTTCTTTCTCACCTCTAAGCATTTATGCATTCCTCATCTGTCATCTAGAGTGTTCTTCTTTCTCCTTTCTCCCTTTCCCTGGCTGTTTCTTGCTCATCCTTGAGATTCCTGCTTAAGCAGGGCTTTCTGACCTCCACCTGTTAGTCAAAAGCCTCCATAGAGCTGTGTCAACTCCAAATCAACCCTTATTTCTCTGTTTATAATTGTTTTTTTTTGTCTCCATTTTGTCATTGCAATTTTAAATCTAAGCAAGTATGCTTCCATAGTATCAAACAAGATGCTTCGAATAGACTCCAGATTCCTTATTCTCCACCTTTTCCTAAAGCCTTTATGCTGTGATAAACAAGCTGTTAAAACTTGGAGTCATAAAGATGAGGGAGGGATTTTCCTGTCCTCAACTACGAGGGTTCCATACACAGATGTCCAAAGTAGTATAATGATATTATGGTGGTAAGATATTAAAAATGACATGGAAAACAGACACTTAGACAATTAAAGTAGCCAATCTTGTAGGCGGAACCTAGAAGGAATATAGCAAAATTGATTTCATATTGAAAACAAATTGAAAGTAAGAAAGGCTTTAGAGCCAGGATTGACGTACTGTCCACCAGCCAAATCTAGCCTGCTGCCTGATTTGTAAACAAATCTTTATTGAAATATAGCCATGCCCATTCTTTATATATTGTTTATTATTTCTTTAGTGCTACCACAGCAGTCTTGAATAGTTGTGACAAATGAACTGGATGCCATCAAAGTCCAGAATAATTACTGTCTGACTTTATTCATAGAAAGTGTGCTGAGCCCTGATTTAGAGTATGGAAAATAAATATGGCCAAGAAAACTTTGGAAAGAAAAATAGAAAATAGTACAATACTTTAAACAAATTTAAACATTATAGAGCTATATTATCAAAAGAGTTTACTGGTTTGACAAAAGGCCAATGACTCATTGGAAAGATATGAGAAGTCCAAAGTAAATTATTATACAGAAATTTAACATATAATGAAGAAAAAATTTTAATTCTATTAGAAATATAACTTATATAAAAATGTTAGAAAATTAGCAATTAATTTGAAAGAAAATGTTTCCATTAGATTGCCCATCTTCATCACCCCCAAATTAACAAGATAGCATTTGTTTTACAGTCAATACTTCTTTCTTTACCATTATTTCTTGTTTCTCACTTTGTTTCTGTGTTTGATTTCATATTGCTAACTAATAGCCATTAGTATATCTTTCTATTAAGATATGCTATAATAGGTTTTCTGTTTTTGTGTAAAAATGTCTTTATATTTCCATATTCTTGACTGACAATTTGGCTAAATATGATTCTACCCTCACAGATCACTCCCTCATTTCTTCAAAGATATAATTTCATTGTTTTCTGACAAATTTTAGGGTTGATGAGAAGTTTCCAATAGGTCTAATTATAGATGCCATTCATCTGTAGGAAAAATATTTCGGGTTTTTAATTTATCTGTTAGTGTATTTTCTTTGTCTTCAACACTGAAGTTGCTCATGATGTATTAAGATGGGTATTTTACTTTATTCTACAAATTCCTTGCCATTGTTACTTTAAGGGTCACTTCCTGCCAGTTTCCCCTGTTCTCTCCTTATTGAGCTCATGTTAAGCACTTGATCTTCTTACCCTTTGTTCCAAGTGTTTTAATAGCACTCCCATGTTGTCCGACTCTGGGGGATTTGCTCAGATCTTTCAAATTGCTTGTACTGTTTTCAGCTATGTGTCCTGTATCTTTACTATTGTTTAACAATCTGTGTTTCTGCGTGCTTTTAAAATTGCAATGACATTTTCTATATAAAAATTTTTTTAAATGTCTACCATTTATAGCTGGGCATAGTGGCGCACCCCTGTAATCCTAGCACTTGGGAGGCTGAGACAGGAGGATTGCAGGTTCAAAGCTAGCCTCTGCAAATTAGCAAGGCTCTCAGCAACTTAGCAAGATCTTGTTTCCAAATAAAATATAAAATTGATCTAGGGGTGTAGCTTGGAGGTAGAAATCCCCTATGTTTAATCCCCAACATCACCAGGAAAAAAAATACCTTTTTAGAGAATGAGAAGACAAACCACACCCTGGAAGGAAATATTTTAAAAAAACTTATCAGTAAAGGACTATTGTCCAAAATGTACAAAGAATTCTTAAAGCTAAACAACAAGAAAACAACCCAATTTTAAAATGGGCAAAAGACCTGAACAGATATCTCACCAAATAAGATATACAGATGGACATAAGCATATGAAGAATGCCTAACATCATATGGCATTAAAGAAAGCCAAGCTAAAATAGTAATGAGGTATCACTGTACATTTATTAAAATGGTCAAAACCAAGAACACTGATAACATCAACGTTGAGCAGGTTGTGGACCAATAGGAACACGTGTTCATTGCTGGAGGAAATGCAGATGGTACAGCGATTTTGGAAGATACTGGTAATTATTTTACAAAACTAACCTTGCTTTAATATATGATCCATAACAAGTATGCTTTTTGGTATTTACTCAGATAAACTAAAAACTTATGTCCACACAAAACTTCATAGATGTTTATAGTAGCTTAATTCATAATTGCAAAACTTGGAAGCAAGCAGGATGTTTGTTAGCAGGTGAAAAGATAAATAAACTGTGGTACATCCCAGCAATGGAATACCATCCAGCACTAAAAAGAAATAAGCTATCAAGCCATGCAAAGTCATGTAAGCATCTTAAATGCACATTATGAAGTTTGAAAAGACTAAATACCATATATTTAACTATAGGACACTCTAGAAAAGGCAAAATTATGGAGACAGATAAAGGGATCATAGCTCCATGGTTTTCAGGGATTGGTGGAAAACAGGCAAGGCACAAAGGATTTTCTGGACAGTAAAACTATTCTGTGTGATATTACAATGGTGGATATACGTTAAAATATATAGAATTCTTCTCTCATATCTGCCAGTTCTCTAGTTTTCACTTCCGATTCTGTGTCATTCACTAAAAACAACTATCTGTCTAATAGGGCAAAACAATCCTTCACAGAATAGAAAATGCTAATTGCATTGAAGCTGAAACTTAAGTGTTATGTCTACACTGTTCTTCCCCTCCAAAGCCCTAACTAATATGCACATCAACCAAAAGATAGACAGGCTGTGGAACTTTGTTCAATCATGAAATCTCCCTTTAGTTGTAAGGAACTTAAAGGAGAATTATCATGGAATTTTCTTCTTAGAAATCACAGTTACAATTCATTTAGATGCGGAAATAACCACTTGATTCTTTTCCTCTCCATCTTAATATCTGTCATCAAAGAATTATCATAGTTATGGAGTAATTGGAAAGTTATTTCTGTCTTGTGTGAAGACTGACTTGGCAAATGTAAAATGAATCCTTTTGGGGAGTTGTCTGACTGTGCTATTCTAAGAGAATACCCAGACCTGGGGAATTTACAAAGAGTGGACATTCATTACTCAGTTCTGGGGCTGGGAAGTCCAAGATCAAGGTACCACTGGCATCCAGTGAGGATATTGTTGCTGTATCTGTACATTATGGAAAGCCAGAGGGACAAACTCCTTGTCCTCTTGACAAAAGAGAGCAAACTCTTTTCTGCAAGCCTTTTTTATAGCATTAATCTGTCAGTAGGCCCCGTCTCTCAAAGCTGTTGCTTGTGGATTAAGTTTCCAACTGATGAATTTGTGGAGAAGGTATATTCATATTCTAGCCAGGGCTCTTAAATGTTTTGAGGTTAAGATATATGAAATGAGTTTGAATTGATTATCTAATTTTACAAATCTAACTGAACTCAATACTAAAGGAATGAAATCATTTCACTTTTTTTCTACCAGTTTCTACATAACAACTTGAATTGATCCTTTTGATTATTTCAACCTATCAAATCAGATCAGAAAAGCTTCCTCTACCCACAATCATTCTCATCCCAAGAAAATTATGTGGTGACTATCCCAGGATAGATGAGTCCTTTAAAAGGAGCTGTAGTTGACCATGCTGCCCTGCTCTGTGGACTTGCCAGACAGAAATTTATCTTTCAACCTGTATTACCAGTTCAAATGGATTTGATTAGAGTTTATATTTTAGGATTGAATGTTATTTTTGTTATTATTGAATCTTGTTTGTTTTTGTTTTACTAGTTTACAAGTAAATCTCAAATTTTAATGTACCTCAAAGTCATCCAAGATACTTGTTAAAAATGAATATCCCTGTTTCTAGCCCTGAACATCCTAATTCAGTAAACTTGGATGCATTGCTGAGTGACTCATGCCTGTGATCCTAGCTAACACTTTAAGACACACTTTCATGATGTTCATCAAGAGATTAAATCAGCTAGGCATGGTGACACATGCTTGTAATCCCAATTCTTGGGAGACTGAGACAGGAGGATCATAGGTTTGAGACCAGCCTCAGCAACTTAGTGAGACCTTGTTTCTAAATGAAAAAGAAAAATGGCTGGAGGTGTAGCTCAGAGAACACTTCTGGGTTCAATACCCAGTATGAGAGAGAGAGAGAGAGAGAGAGAGAGAGAGAGAGAGAGAGAGAGAGAGAGAGAGAGAGAGAGATATTAAATCATAGTTTTTCTACTTTGCTTTTTTTGGGGGGGTAGTTTCCAATATGATGTTTAAACATCTAAAGAGAGCACATGTATATTTGACTTTTCCCCCTTTAAAGGTTTCTGAGCAAAAGCACAGGAGGAATCTGTACTTCATTTGGATCCACATCACTAACACCTCATATCTTCCTGCACATAAGGCCTCTCCTGCTGCTGTTGCTTTTCTTTAGTGAGGGTCTCCCTGCTGCCCCACAGCCCTGAAGGAGTTCCCTCCTTACCAGGTGTGAGATATTCTGAGTAGGCTCAGAGGCACAACCCAATTGGGGCTGGATGTGTACTATACACTATCAAAATTTAAATTTCATGTAACTTTTATATGCCACAAAGTATTTGTTGTTTTTATTATTCTTCAACCATTTAAAAATGTAAGGAATATTCTTAGTTCTAGCATGTGTGCAAGCACAGGTAATAGGATGGTTTGGCCTTCAGAGAGAAGTTTTGTCAACCTTATTCTAGAAAGAAGGAAACTCCCCTGCTATTCAAGTCAGATCCTTCCATTCCATCCCAGGACCCTATTTCTTCCTGTTGTTTTAGAAGCCTCACTCAATCTATATATCTTTTCAGTACTGCTTCCATCTGTACAAACATGTTCTAACATGTCTCATTCTAAATTAAACTCCCTTGCCCCTTATAATGGTTAACTATATGTACCAATTTGGCTAGGCTTTGATGCTGTTATTTGGTCAAAAGCCAGTCTAGATATTGTGAAGATATTGTTAAAATGTGACTAACATTTAAATTAGTTGACTTTAAGAAAAGCAGATTACCTTCCATAAGATAGGTGGGTTTTATCCAACCTGTTAAAGGGCTTGATATCAAAAAGCTAGGCTTCCTAAAAATAAATAAATAAATAAACAAATGAATTATCCACAAGACTGAAACATAGAAACCCTGCTTCAGTTTCCATTTTTCTACCTTGCAAAATTCTGGCTCAAGATTGCCATATCAGCTCTTGCCTGAATTTTCAGCCTGCTCATCTGTCCTACAGGTTATGGACTTGCCAGCTCCACAATCACATGAATTGAGCAACCCCTCAACAGTTCTGTTTCTTTGGAGAACCCTGACTAATATAGCCCCCTATCATTCTTTTAGCTGCTTCCCAACCCATCTCCCCTTCTCATCCAACCTTGAAGTAGCAATGTTGAGAGCCGGGATTTGCAAACTAGAAACCCTCAAGCTAAGCCTCGCCATATATATATTGTTTTGTTTTATCAGCATGGCATGGGTCCTCAGTCAAAAAACAAGTTTAAAAATGAAATGAAAGCCGGGCGTGGTGGCGCACGCTTGTAATTCCAGCATTCGGGAGGCTGAGACCGGAGAATCCGGGTTCGCGGCTAGCCTCAGCTACTTAGTGAGGCACTCCGCAACTTAGTGAGACTCAGTCTCAAAAATAAAGAACAAAAAATAGGGCTGGGGGTATAGGTCGGAGGTAGAATGCCCCTGAGTTCAATCCCCAGTACCGCAAAAAAAAAAAAAAAAAAAAAAGGAATGAAATGAAATCATTTAGATGAGATCATTTAGAATATTGCATTTAAGCTTCCAGAGTTCTACTTTTCTTGAAATTGGGAGAGAGTAGAAAAGGGGTCCACTTTCTTCAGTGGAGACTGGGAAACGATGTTGACCACCAACAGCCCTACTCAGGTTAGCAGGTGCTTCCCACCTGCATGGTCCTCACCACCTCCTGTCATCTCCAGCAAGACTCATTCTCATGCTTGACCCCTGTTCTCCTGAATGCTTGGCTCCCATGTTGCACTTTAGCATAGTCTTTATGATGACCAAGAAGCCTGAGTCGAAATACCTTATATCAACTCTCCCTCCTCCCATTGTGACAGCTCCTAGCCATGGTGTCCTCTCTGTCATTCAAATATGCCAAGATCATTCCTGCTTCTGTGTCTCCACTTTTACTAGTCCCTCTTGGCCTAGAATGTTCTTTTCCCAAGGATTTTCATGGCCTGCTTCTTATTATTCGAGGATTAGTGTAAATGTCATCTCCTTGGAGAAGTCTTCCCTGACCTCCCACTCACTTTGCTTCCTACTCTGCACTCCATTTCTTTCTCTTGCTTTCTTAACTTTTAGAGAATTCTGAGGTTATGGTTTTATTCATTTGTTTTTCTGTCTCTTCTCACATTCTCACTGAAAACTCCCTTGTATATTATAGTTACTGGCATGTGTAGGTCTGGACACACTGAATGAATTTTTCATCCCTCGTCTAACCATACTTTTTGTTCCTAGCTGCACAATTTTATCACAATAATCCTAACGTCGTTGATGATCTCCCAATTGACTCATGTCTTAGCTCTTTTCTTCTGATACTTTCTTCTATACTTGACCCTCTCTTGGTTCTTCTTTTCTCTTTTCTCTCTGTTTTGTGTATTTTTGTTCTCAGATTCTGTTTTCAGTTTACTACACTGTCACTCTGCTCAATCCCACTGAGAAACTTAATCTAATTCTTTGAGTTTCTATAAGCAACATCCAAACTCCTATTAAAGATATCCATTTGGGTGTGCTACAGTTATCTCAAGTGCAACCAAATTCATCATCTGCCTTAAGTTGGCTTTTTCTGGAAATCAGACTCTTAAATGGAAAGTAGCATACAGGAAATTTGATAGGAAGTGTTCTTGGTGACAGACCCCAATAAAGGGAATAAAGCAAGCAGGATTGGATAGAAGGAAAATCTGATGTTCTGAACATACATACCATATTTGTAGATAGAATACTCTTTAAGCTCTCTGATAGTCATGTCGGGAAGGAGAAGTAAACACTTACCTAGAACACAGGTGAGTTCTAGAGAAAATTTATCTTTCTGAGTGAAAGGAATCCTATGTAGTTGATCTGCCACTAAGGGACTGGCCATGCTCCTCAAGAGACTGTGTCATGTTGGCTCTCTGTTGCTGGTATGTTGGACATTTGGCAAGGATAGCAATGAAATCAGTCTGAAGAGTAGGACCCCAAGCTGTTAGCTTATGCATAGCTTCTATACCAGCCACCATGACTATTCATGTGTCTACTGTGCCATTAACTAATGTCCACTTACCTATTTTATATTTTTATCAGTGCATTATAGTCTCACATCATAATGTAGTTCACAGTGATGGTGACATAGATGCACACAGCAGTTGGTGAGATTTTCCCTTCCTACTTCCTCCTTCCCTATACAAGATACTGAGATAGGCATTAGTATTCTCATATATGTGTATAATATCAGTGGAAGTGTTTCTTCATTAATTCTCCCTCCTCCCACCCTCTCCAAACCACCTCCATAGCTCCACTGGAGTTTCTCCTCCATTATCTGGAGTCCCTCTTATATCCAAATTGCTCCCTAGCTTCCGCATATGAGAGAAAACATAAGACCCTTCACTTTCTGTGACTGGCTAATCTCACTTAACATAATGTTCTTTCAGGCCATCCATTTTTCTGCAAATGACATAAATTTGTTCTTCTTACTGCTGAGTAGAATTCCATTGTGTGTATACCCCATAATTTTATAATCCATTCATCTTTTGATAAATACCTGGTTTGTTTTCATAATTTGGCTATTATGAATTGTGCTGCTATAAATACAAATATACATATATCACTATGATATTCTGACTTCAAATCCTTTGGAAAGATGCCCAGGAATAGTATTGCTGAGTCATATGGTGGTTCCATTCTCAATCTTCTGAAAAACCACCACACTGATTTCCATAGCAGCTGTACCAATTTGCAGTCCCACCAACAGTGTAGAAGAGTTCCTATTTCCCCACATCCCTACCAGCATTTATTGTTGTTTTACCTCCTGATGGTTGTTATTTTAATTGGAGTTAGATGAAATCTCAGTGTAATTTTAATTTTCATCTCCCTCATTGCTAATGATGTTGAATAATTTTTCATGTAGCAAGGTTATTATATCTACTTGGCTGTTTATGTCTCTTCCATTTTGGATACTCTCTGGTGGGCTTTATCATATGATATAAAATCATTCATTCACCTTTTATGCTATTCTCACCAATTAGTCCCTCTATCAATCCATACACCTTATCTCCACATCTTCTTTTTCTTGATCATTCAGATTTTCGCCTTCCAGACCTTTGTCCAACCAGCCAAGTCATTTATTATGGCTTTTGAGTTGATAGATAATCTATTTTCAAGCCACTTCTTTATCTGCACGAAGTGGACAATCAGATGTGCAACCCAATTTTTTACCCATTTCTCTCCCCACTATCTTTTAGGGTCACCTTTGAGGAAAACTATATAAAATGCAGTGGCAATAATTTCTAGCTTGTATGTATATATTTAGTGGCCCCATCCATGAATATAATTTGATATTTTTCTTCCTCTATCACTTGATCACATATAGAGTTCTCAAGCAGACCTAATTGTGACCTGGAGGTGAAGCACTGGTGCAATTGATGTTGGACATTTGGCAAGGATATTTCCCTGGCCATTCCCAGGGAAAGTATGTTATGAGCCATCAGCAGACATACTTCCAGCAACTGGAGGAATGAGAATCCAAGTCCTGGGCAGCTTGTCATAGCAGTCACTACATGGTCATTCCATTGAACCTGCTCCACCTGTGTTTTCAGTGAAGTTGTAAATATGGAAATCATTCTCAATTCCCTCTTCTTCACAACTTTTACTCCCCACCCTACCTGCATCTAGTCACTAACTGCTGATGGCTACATCTCTAAATCATTTTAGACTCCGTCCTCTCCTTACCATATCTGGTTTAAGCAGTGAAAATAGGAATGATCAATGCTAAACATAAAAATCACTCCAGCCTCAGTGTGGAGAAATGATTCATGAAATCAGGACTGAGAATAGAGAAAAATGGGAGGTTAATGCAAGGAGAGATGTAATAGAAGCTTGAAGGCTATTTTAGATTGGAATGTAGAGAAGTGGCTAAATTCCAGCAAATTAATAAGGCAGACTTGACCACTTGGGAGTTAGCAGCTAAGGAATGTAGACTGACTTCTAGGTGTCAACTGGAACAATTTGGAGAAGGAAAATAATATTTATTTAATCTGAGGCTCTATGCTAATGATTTATACATGTGATCATCTGGAACCCAGAAGACCAGTAGTTCTTATGTTTCACTCACTTTAGGGCTTAACTGATTTGGCTTTGCTATGGTTTGAATGTATCTTCCAAAAAGCATGTGTTGGAAACTTAATCCCCAATGCAACAGTGTTAGGAGGTAGAGCCATAAGGATGGGTTGAATGTATTAACGCTGTTATTGTGAGAGTAAGTTCATTATCATGGGAGTGAGTTCCTTACAAAAGTGGAGATTGGGCTTCCTTTTACTCCCTGTTTCAGTCAGCATTCTCTCTGTTGTGATGCCAAATACCCAGCAACCACAGCTTAGAGGAAGGAAGATTTATTTGCTTATACTTCTGGAGATTTCAGAGGCTTCATTCCATCTTAGACTAGGCAGAGTCTGTGGAGCTCGGGGCATAGGGGCGAAAGGCACAGCGACTCTGCTGTCACATCATGGAGTTTGGGAGCGAGGGGAGGAATATACATATATATATATATATATATATATATATATATATATATATATATGTATACATATGTATATGTATATGTATATATAGTGACAGAATCCAGAATCCCCTCCCCAGCAACCAAGTTCCACCTCTAATGTGGCTGACTTGTTTATGACATGAGGTCTGGGGGACATTCTAAATCTAAACCATAACACACTCTCTCTTCCTTCCTTCTCTCTTTTTTTTTATTTCTTTCTCTCTCCCTCTCCCTCTCTCCTTCATCTTTGCCTTTCTGCTTCTGCCATAGGATAACCCAACAAGATGGCTCTCCTCAGATACTGGCCCCTTTAATCTTAGACATCCCAACTTCCAGAAATAAACAGTAAAGTTTTTTTCATCATAAATTATTCAGTCCTAGGTACTTTGCTATAGCAGCACAAAACAAAGAAAGGCAGCTTTTAATCTTTCTGTATCTAGGTACCTTTATCTGGAGAGAGAGGAAAAATATTCAAATTCATTTAAAATAAGTATCAATGTTATAGATAGCATTCTGTGGTCACAGCAAACTTAGATTTTTCTCATTTATCTCTATGTAATCTGCATAATCTAATCAGTATCTGGCACACAGTAGGAATGCAACAATTGCTGAAATGAATTAAACCATTTTTATAATTAAGTCACTTTTAAATTAAATTATTAAATAATTATTTGCTAACAGACATCATGGGCCTTCATGACCCATACACAGGCTGTTAAAAGTAGAGTGGGAAAGAGTAATCAGGGTAATACTTGGTTCATATCTGTCTCCAACTCCCACCATATTTTCTGTGTTGGAATAAATTCGGAAAATCTGGCATGGAATCTCAATGGAAGGACAGTCAGTTGGATTTCTTGGAAATAGGCTTGGCTATTTTTGTGGAGGACACAGGGCAGGCAAAGGGAAGTGGACTTTGGTTTTAATATTTCCTAAGAATCCTCTTTAACTTAACAACACTGCTTTAGTAGAACTATGGAATGTTAAAACTGTAATAGGCCTTAGAGACCATAAAATCCAACCTCTTCCTCTTACAAATGAAGACAGTGAGGCCTAGGAAGGCTAAGCAAAGTTACTCAATGTTTCACAGCTAATCAGTGATGGAGTGGGACTCAGAAGCCAATGCTTTGTCTTCTAAAGCAGGTCAAGTCAAGCATAATGTGAGTAAAGATAATTTTAGGCAAATTGCTTACTTCTAGTCCAGCAGAAATCAATCCCTTGAACTTGAGTTTCTTGTCTAATGGAATTCAGGCAAAAATTAAGATTTTACTACTATGAATTAAATGGTATAAGATAAATATATTACAACCACAGCTAATTTCCACTATTTGTTGAGAACTTATAGAAAATTTTGCTGACAACTTCATATAGTTTAGTTCATACAATCTTCTCATGAACTGTTATGAATCTATTAATTCCTTTCCAAGTTCAAGCTTAGATGAAACCAGAAGGATACATGGGAAATATTTCATCAAACCAAATTCCATATTTAGATTGTTTCTCTTTACCCCAAGTCTGAAGCTATCTACCACCCAGACTGTGGGTGATCAGCAGACCCTACTCCATTGTGGTTAGGGGCACAAAGTAATAATAAACAGTGCCAGGTCCCTTTAAGGACCACTGGTATGGAAAAGCTGTTATAATCCTAGCAGATGGAAAGGAAGCTTGCCATGTTTATGATTTCTTTGAGGATTATATAGGAGTGTTATAAGACCACAAGGTCATATTTAAAGCTGGTGAAAGGCCTTTTAAGGTTTACAAGGCACACAACAGAGTGTTGGTTGGAGTTTCTGACAGCTAAGCCATGAACATGACTTTTACTGCTTCATAGGGACTGACTGCTAAAAATCTATGACAACATCAATTTACATTTTGACAGTTCCCTAAATACATCATAACTGTGTCCTAAAATGCTTTACAGGAAGACTGAGCAACTGGCTGCTAAAATCAAAGAACTTTAGTGAAAACAGAATAAAAAAGCCAAGATTTACTAGGAGGTTTTTACTGATCCACATGGGGATAAATGTGTTCCCTGCATCCTCAAACACTCCAGTGAGCTGATGTCATCTGAACCAAGAGGTACCAAGAAGTTGCTGTAGAAGTTTACACAATTTTAGGACTTTTTTCCCCAAAACTTTTGTTACCAACACAACTATTTCATTATGTAATTAGAGAATAAAAGCAGTATCTTTAAGAACTATTTTCATAAGCTTCCCATATCTTCTCTATTTGATTATTTGTTATTGAGCATTTGTTGTTTTCTAAACACCATTCTAGGATCTGGGGAAAGAGCAAAGAGAAATAAGAGTCAGTGAATTTGGGGAGCTCACATTCTAATTGTGAAAAATGAGTATATATAGAAAACAAATAAATAAAATGGTCTAGCACTAAGTAAAGTAATGAAGATAAAGCAGGAAAATAATGAAATAGAGAAGTGTGTGTGTGTGTGTGTGTGTGTGTGTGTGTGTGTGTGTGTGTGAAGCAGGCAGTGTAGGAGTCTTTTAGCTAAGATTGTAAGAATTCCCCTCAGTAATTGAGATCCTAAGAAATAGAAGGTCATAACTACTTTGCATAATTCAAGTTCAAGGAATAAGAAGTGCAAAGGTCCTGAGACAAGAAGCAGGAATGAATTCTTTAGCATTTAATTTTGTGGTGTTGGATTCTTTCCCAACAATTATTATTTTGAAGGCCTAAAGATTTATTTCCATAAAAATGTATTATCCAGAAAAACACACTTAAGGAAACACAGAGTAGTGGGAGTGGAGGAATGGGAGCTGGGGGAGGCAAGACTGGAGTGAAATGAGGAGAGAGGAAGCCATGAGCTGGATCATGCAAGGTCTTACAGACTCAGAAATGTGGATTTCACTCTAATTTCATTGAGAAGCCATTGAAGAGCTTGATGAAAGAAGACAGTCTGAATTGTTTTGCAAAGAACACACTATTGCTATGTGGATGAGATGCTTTAGTCCAGGTAGATCTGGGAGGCAGATGAAAGTCTCCCGGTAAGAAATAATTGGTGAAATCATTTTCACTCTTTGAAGCCCAATTTAAAGGTTACTGCCTCTGTGAAACCTTTCCTGACACTGCCTTCCCCTCTCCATGATAGAACAAGCTCCTTTTCAATGTTCTACCAGTCTGCATGTGTCTCTCTTGGGAACTTATCCCTGGAGCACACCCAGAGATAACTGTCTGCTCCATCCATCCAGACTGGAGGAGAGCATGGTACAGCTGTAGATAGGAAGCCCCAGCTAAGGCAGAGCCTGGCGGCATACATGAGCAATTTCCTGCTGGAACCTTCCCCAGTGAAGAACGCTTGGCTGCTTTCTGGGTATCTGTCTGGATTTGGATATCCCAAGAGGAAGGAAAACCTGCCATCCCAAATACATTTCTCTGCCTTGGCCATAGTGTGAGATAATGAGACCAGGACTCTACCTGAAAACTCTTTTCAGCTCCATGGTGTGTCTGAGCCAGGGAGCTGGACAGAGGAGAGGAAGGAGCTATGAATGCTAGAACTTGTATACATTGACTGGAGCTGCATGTGCATTGATGAATAAGAGTAAGAAATTGTTACCCTGAGAGTGAATGGCCGAGTAGATGCTAAGTGTGTGTGTGTGTGTGTGTGTGTGTGTGTGTGTGTGTGTGTGTGTGTAATTTCCCCCTCATGTGTTATTTCCAGCCAGGGGTGAGGCTGCCAGATATAAGTGTGGGCTACAGAACTTTTTCTTTATTGCTTTTGTTTTCAAAAGCCTTTGCATGTTCAAACTCTTTATAACTGGGCTGAATGCAATTAGGCCAATTAAATAAACAAGGATTCTGGTCATGAATTAATCTTCGGAAATTCACAATTGACTGATGAGTTCCCTTTTGAGAAAGAGGCTTAAGAGATTCCGACTGGGCTGATGACTCAGCAAATGAATTGTGTTAAAGAGTCAGGATGACCCGGGTTTCAATCCAAGCTCTGTGGCTTACTAGATGTGTTGCTCTGAAATAATCATTTGATCTCTGTGAGCTTCTGTGTCCTCATGTGTAGAATAAACATAATACCTACTTGGTATCCCAAAGCCAGGGCAGAGTCTATTCTCTGTGGCTTTATGTTGGTATCTTTCTTTTTGCTAAGTAAGGTACACAGGCACCTGCAGGAGCATGTTTTCCTGGTCCCCAGTGCATCAGCCCTAGCATGCTGTCACCTCACATCTCACAGTAGACACACAAGGCTACTTGACCAAGGTCAATTTTTAGTATTATTTTGGCTTTTTGACCTACCATGTTCCTTTGGGCAGGATAAGAGTCTGGTAAGCAAGTCCTATTACCACCAAGTAGACTGCCCTTGTGTCACTTACACATGTATCCCACACATTATTTATTTGTTTGCTTGTTTTTGCTACTGACCAATATCACCTGGATCAGCCCCCATTTTCCATCTTTACCTCACCTTTTATAGAGAAATTTTTAGAATGCAGGAGTGGCTTTTTGTGCCTATTACTACATTCACAACAATTTGGTCAGTCTCTTTACCAGGTTCACCATCCCTCCTCATATATCCTGATGTCATTAAGTCTCTGGGCTCCTGATAGGCTGGGAGACTTCTAAGTTGAAAATATTCTAGACGATTCTGCAGGCGTCTTCTTGTGCTTGAGGGAACTGAAGTACTCAGATGAATTACTGGGATCCAACCATCCCTCCTGATGGATGGTTTCAATAGGGAAATTGTAGAAATGTTTAAGAATAGCTCCATGTGGTCATTTATTCAGAAACTGTTAAAATGTCAATCTTCCTGAAAGGTAAGCACTGGAGGACAAGGCTTGAGTGGTGGTTTCACTGCTATAACACCAATGCCACCATCAGTGACGGGTTCTAGGAATTGTTATTGACTGCATAAATAACAGGTTTGTACAGCCAGATTTGGGCCCTCAGGGGTTACACATGTGCAAATAACTGTGAGAGAAATAGAGCAAAGAAGAAAGGTCTTAATTAACATGAGGGAGTCATGGAAGACTTCCCTATCGGGATGAAACTTGAGGTGAAACTGTAAGGATGCTCAAGTGTTTTCAAGTGGACCACTGATGGAATTCTAGACAGAGAAATTAAGGTTTACAAAAGTGACACAAAAGAAAGGTGATAAGGAAAAATCAAGGTTTAACAGCCAGGAAGAAAGAAGAGAGGAACCAGGGAAGAGGATATAGGATAGTCACACACCAAGAAAGAAGAGGGCTTCATCAACGAGGAGGCCCTCATTGGAGTTAAATAAAGACCACTGGATTGGAAGCTGGGAAATTGTAGGTGATGGAAGGAGGATGATTTGGGTGGTAGAGTGGGGTCAGAAGTCAGGTTCCATTTGGTTACAGAAGAAATGAGAGATTAAAAAGAGAAAATGACAAGTGTAGACCTTTATTTCTAGATATTCAGTTAACAAAGGGGGGAAGTGAAGGTAGAATGAGATTTAAAACAATATGGAGGATTGAGGGAGGGTTTGGTTTTGTTTGTTATGCTTTTGTTTTGTTAAGTTTTTAGACATAGAGCCGATGTGAGCATATTTATGTGGGAAGAGAATATAATTCGGAAAGAGAATGAAGACACGAGCAAGAGGGACTGTTGTGGAACAAGGTGATGAGGTTTAGTTAAAAAGAGAGGGATTAGACATGGATAGGAGGAATCTTCTTTCTTTGTGGCATGATGGAGGCTGATAAAGATACCAAAATTTATAATATAGGAAGGAAACTTTCCATTATTATTTACCAAAAATAAGGAATAGCATAAAATTGGACCTATTTATAGTTTCAAGAAAAACATTTGATAATTTCTAAACCAGCTTCCAATCAACACTCCAACCTGTACTTATGGAAGGAAAACCTAGTACACCAAAGTCACACTGTCTGTTGTGTAAAGATATCATCTCATTGTGTTGATCTGACCCCCAACATCACCAGAATGCTGGATGTTATGAAGAGCAAATCTAGAAACTGTTGGGCAAATTCTGTGCTTCCCTTGTGTGAAATGGGTGTGTCTACATCTGGAATACTATTTGTAATTAGGGATGTGAGACCTCAAAAAAGAGAAGGAGAGTAGGAAAGGTATATTCAGATATATCTGAGTAGTGAATACATAAACATTTAACTCATACATCTCATGAATGAGTGTATAAGTAACTCAAGGCTAACCTACGGCTTTGGTGTGACATATGAGAAAGTAGGAGGAATCATGAATGATATTTTTGGCCAGAGTGCATGAATAGATAGTGATGTCATTTATTGAAATGAGAGAGGGGAGCAAAATAATAGCAGGTGTTTGGGTGTGGGGAAGTGGTGTGGAATCAACAAGACATGTAAAATATGAGATTCCAGTTACAGATCCACATAGCTATCAGACAGACGGGTGCATATGCCCAAGTTAGAATGAGATAAGGCCTCAGTTTGACACAGTTATCACATAAATGGTAGTAAAAGTCAAAGGGAAAAGCATGAGGATGAGCCCTGAGGTGCTCCAAGAAGGTAGAAATAAAAAAGAGAAGGAGGCCGAGAATGAGCAACCAATTAGGTAGGAAACAAACCAGGAATGTGTGGCTTCCAGAAACCAGGTGAAGAAAGTGAGCTCTCACAAGGAAGAAGAATCGCCTACCTTAGTAAAGATGAAGACAGAAATGTCTACAGAGTTGGCAGGATGAAAAATACTGGTGACCTTAAAGGGAGACATTTTGGTCCAGTGGTGGAAATGAAAATGTGTTAAAAGATAAAGAGTTGAGAGCAGTGAGTATGGCATCTCTTTCAAGGATTTTAGTTAGATAGGTCAAAGGGAGTGTTTTTTGTTTGTTTGTTTGTTTGTTTTAGTGTTTTTGTTTATGTTGGGAGATAATTAATGTTTTATGTTGGTTGGAATGATTTAATGACCAGGGGGAAATGTTGATGCAGAGGAGAGAGGATGGAGGGGAGCTGACTCTACGTACCTGGATTTGCCTGGGCCAGCACAGTCCATTCATGGAAGGAATGAAGGAAGCTTATGTTTACTGAACACTTACTTTGTTCTACATGGATCAGCTCATCTAATTTTCACTCTAAACCCTTCAGGTAGACATAAGTATTTGCTTTACGGCTGCACAGAATCTTTCAGACACTTGCTCAAGATCTGGGAAGTAGCAGAGATAGCCTCTGAACCTGTCCCTCTGAGTTAGCTGATCATTTTCCATGGCTCTGCGGTGCTCGTGTTCAAGTGAGAAGGTCAGTGGCAGCCTAACACTGTGTCACACTTCCTACATCACCCGCCTTACTTCATCAAATAGGTATTGTATCATTGCATATTACAAGAAGAAGACAGTAAGTGAAGTACAATAAGCACTTGAGAAAGGATGAGAAAGAGACCACATTTACATACTTTTTATTACAGTGTGTAATTGTCCTATTTTGTTATTAGTTATGCTGTTAATCTTTCACTATGCCTAATTTATAAATTATATTATATCATAGGTATGTATGGATATATGTATAAGAAAAAGACATAGTATATTTAGAATGGTACTTTATGCTATTTTTGATACTCACTGAAGGTCTTGGGTGGTTACTGTAATAAGTCTCCCCCTAATGGTTCTATCATCTATCTTTCTATCTATCTATTGAGAGATAATGTGTGTTTACATATGTGTGTGCATGTGTTTTATAGTCATACTTTGGCATCCATGAAGGATTAGTTCAGGACCTCTTGCAGATATCAAAATCTATAGAAATTTAAGTCTCATATAAAATGTTGTTGTATTTACATATTACCTACATGCATCCTTCTATACTCTAAATTATCTGTAGATTATTTTTATGATACCTAATATAATACAAATACCATGTAAATAGTTATTATACTGTTTTGCCCAGGGAAGATGATAACAAAAAAGGCTGCGCACGTTCAGTACAGATGCAATACTTTTTTTCAAATATTCCTTATTGATGGTTAGTTGAACCTACATATGTGGGCATGGAGGGATGACTGTATAAAATATATACACACCCTATTGGTCTAATTCTCTGAACAACCCTAATACAGTGTTTTCAGATTTTAAAATATTTGTGTTTAGAATAATTATGATAATTGTAATTAATAGAATGATAAGTAATATTAATTGAGCACTTACTGTATGCTAGGAACATTCTTAATACCACAATATTATGACCAAACTGGGGCATAGACATGTTAAGTGACTTCCTCAAGGTTTTACATGTGAAAAAAAAATAAAGCCAGGATTTGAACCCAGTTATTTTGGCATTAGAGTTTCTACCTCCAGAAGCCCATGATCTCACCCATTTGCTCACATGCTCCAGCATCACACATAATTTATCTATAAAGTGGCAAATACTTAGAATTTATATGGCTATATTAATTTGGACATGTTGTAATATAATTAAATAGACCAATCTCTAATTGTCTTCCAGCAATCCAGGACATTCATCTCTAGGCCTACTCTTATCCTCCTGAACCAATGAGGGTATCAACCCAGAGACTTGTAACTCTTTTTTTGTCTGTATCTGCTTCTTTTTGCTACATCCTATCTTGGTTGAGCTGTGTCTCTCTCTCTCTCATATGTTAGTGGCTTTCAGATAGCATTCACAGGAATCTATCCAGTCCATCAACTATCTAGAAGACCTCCCTGTCAGAATGGCATTGTTCAAATGCATGCAGGGGTTCCTGCCAAAAAGCACACTGTCCTCACAAAACCCATTCAGCTGTTGGCCAGCCACATCTTGCAGATTCCTCTTTTGACCTGTTCCCAGATGGTTTTGACCAGTCTTTTTCATTTCATTTGTATATTTGTATAATGCGTTGAAGCAGATCTTTGCCAGCACAATGGGAGCAAATTGGTGGCATGCCTTCTGAGAGTTCCAAGGTTGTTGTGGGCATGATAGTGCCTTGCACTTACAAAATATCAGTCCTAAGCTCCTCAGAGATCTCCCAAGGGTGCATGTTCTTCATTCGTTTGGATACATAGCAGATACCCAGTATCCCGAGGTGCCCTAATAACTAAAGCCTGTTCCTCCACAAAGTGCAAGCAGGGGAAAGGAAAAGACCAGGTTGGTTTTATTTCCTTAGTGATCTGCTGAAATCTCTCTTCGATTGAAAGTCATCTTTTTCATAACATTGAAAAGATGTAACATTAGCTTAATCATTCCCAAATGAATCCTGAAAAATATTTGGAAAGAGTACACTTACCCAAAATCATTTCAGCATTACTAGAAAGTTTCGGCCATTTGCTATAAACTTGTACTTTTAAGTGGCAACCATGTGGGCTGTTTTTGGAACATCCAGTTCTTTCTTTCTTTCTTTTTTTTATTTTAATAGAATTAAAACCCCTGACACTTGTTTTAAGACCTAAGAAAACCTTTAGTGCTTAGCAAAATGTAGAACCTGGCATGGTCATAAAGAAGATATACTTGACTTTACTCCTTTAAGCTATTAAAAAAATAAAGACAGAATACTGTCTGTAAGAAAAGTAAAATGGCAGCTGCAACTTCTTCTCAGAAGTCTCTGGGAGGAGACACTTAAGGTCACTCCATATTCCCTTGAGTTCCAGGAAAGTAATTTACTCTCCTCATTCTTGCCCCTACACCTCCGCCCATCTAAAGCAAAGAGGATTGGCAAGAGAGGGATCCAACTCTCAACAGAGCCCAACTTGATTGAGGAAGTTAACACTTAAGGAGAAGACTCTGTCTTCTTTCAGGGCTCTTGAAAAAGATCCTTGCTAAAGCCAACTCCAGATAGAAAAAAGTCCTTTTTCTAGGATTTAGGAATTACTCACCATCTTTTATTGGCAATAAGGGCTGTGAAGAATTCCACCAAATAATGTGAACCCAGGGGCTTAACTTTAGTGGAAATAATCAGTTTCAACATGAGCATACAGGTGGGAAAGTGAGAAGATTCAGGTGCCAGGGAGAGATAGAAATTCATGTTGGTGGGGATGCGCTGTCTGCTCATGAGCAGAAGTGCTACCATGTTGGTATCCAGTGCCCATGATATCAATGAATAAAAACTGCTAAGGAGGTTAGTTCTCTTTTGGGAATATGAGGACAATGGCTTCTCAGTTCCAATCTATTCAGAGAATAATGTTACATCAAGGGGAGGGAAGGGATTGTTGTGTCATTGGAAGCATCCTCTTGCCAGTCTGGTTTTAGCTTCTCTGTGTTTTGGGCAAAGTTTAGGTAAAAAAAAAAAGGTAGTAAATGGATGGAGAGTAATTCATACAACCTGCCTCCACACAATCTATGTTGTGGATTGATTTTTATGTGTGTGCCCAGCAGAGTGCTTGGCACAAAAGAAATATCAATATATATCCATGTTAAAGGAATTAACTTGTTAATTTCATCTTTATATATTCCCATCCATCAATCAAAGGTATTTCAGTGCGATTTTCTTACTGACAAAGGAATTAAACATGAGCAAACATGAGAAAAAGAGTAAGCTAATTATTATAAACACATGATATCTAACATTTAAAAAAAGATCATGTCTGTCCTTATGGCTTAGCCAATTTACTGTTCCACGGAGCAAGGGGTCTATGCACCATGAAACAAAGAAAAAGCAATTAAATCTGTAATGAGATTTTAAACCAAAGTTATGACCAGGTCTCATAATACAATACATAGGAAATTTTTTAAAAATGTTACCAAGTTGTCAATTGCATATTTACCAAGGAAGTGACCCCCAAGGAACTAGTGGATTAAGTTTTGACTCCTCAGCCAGGACAAGACTTTAAAATGGGATGGTGGTGAGCAGAATTTTCTCCCTTTCTTCTAGTCTGGTTAGAGGAGACTTTGAGAAAACCACTATGCAGTTAAGAACAGGATCTAGACTCTGCCTGAGGGATCTATAAAACAGGGAGATCTGTCCAATATTCTGGTTCTAGACTCAGTAGACAATTTCCCTCTTGGGATTGGCCTATATTCCCAGGGCATGGTGGACCAAGGAATTAAAAAAAAAAAAAAATTGGTCCCCAAGGACCATATGTCAGGAAGCCAGGAGACAGTGGTAGAGCTGGGTTGGTTCTGATCATTGAGGTACAGAGAGATCCCAGAAGCAAGACTCTGAAGATGAACTCCTTGGGTTAAAAGGGAATGAAGAGCAACTACTCAAAAGGGGCATAAATCCACATCTACCTGAATCAAGGGACTTTCAGAAGGGAGAAACCCACTGCAGAACCTCTTTGAAGTCCGTCAAAATGCTCTCAAGAAGATAGAATGGGTTAGGCCCAGAGAACAGGACACCAGCTTTTGCAGTTCCATTATGACCTTCCTCTACTATTCCCTCTGACCTTGGAGAAGTCAGAAACCTCTGGTCAGCTAGGAAGCAGGTGGAGAAAAGAAACCTAAGAGAGAAAATATAAAGAAGAAATCAACCAATATCCCCCTTAGTTAGCATCCTCTTTAGAACTAATTTCTGGTTCTATATATTTCCCACTGTAGCTTTCCAATCTGGAATACACCCAAATTAAGGATGAAAGAAGAATTAATCTTAAATAAACTTGGTATATTTTAATAGTATCTTGGGCCTATGATAAAATTTCTAAATTGAGATTATTTTCCTAATCTGAACTAACTATACAACTGTGTACTTCCTAAGCATGTTCGGAAAGGTCATGGGTCATGCCAACAAGACTATTATGGTTTGGCAGGACTATCATCAAGAGGATAAATAAAAAATATGGCTACAGAAAAATAAATCACAGCAAATAACAGATTTAAAAAAAGCTGACAGATGCCAAAAGCATTAAAAAATAATTTTAAAAATTTCCTGGCACATTGATATAATACTTGTAGCTATATTTTCATTGCATATTTTATTGCTTCTACATATGATTGTGGTTTAATAATATTTTCTGTAAAGAAAAGAGAAAAATACTGTTTTTGTTCATCAAACTTTTCTTATACTGGCAATATAGGTTTGTACTCTACAAACATAGGTATGATGATAAAATTTTATTTAATTTGTTTTCCCATTAAAAAGAAAAATAGCACACACGGCATTGCAATTATACAGATTGCATTTTCAGGTCTATGGTAAGAAAGCATTTATGAGAACTGAGTCCTTTACTTACAGTCTTATGTATGTGATGATCAGAAGTTTCAACAGACTAGTTTCTTGTTTCATACATTAACCCGGCTTTTCCTCCACTATTTGATTATTTCAGAAGCTGGACACTGTGGGACACAAACATATCTAGATTTAGACCCTGGTTTGGGCCTTCTTGCTATGACATCAGTGAGTTGTCTGGGTAACCAATAGATAGAAAATTCAAACATACCCTTGCTTTTATAGAGCTTTCATCCTACTAAGGAAAAACAGAAAATATTCCATGAGGCATCAAAAACATGTGAGCTGTGGGTTTTGGAGGAAAGGGGCATTGCTCTATCAAAGTGCTCAGAAAGGGAACTCATCAGTAATTATTTCATCATGTATGAATCAGTTCCAGGTGAGGTGATGTGAGTCAGAGGAAGCCTGTCCCAGTCCATCTAAAAGCCATGGATTGTATCACAGTACCCTGACCTCACTCCTGAATCTCATCTCCCACTGTACACTTTGTTTCGAGGTTTCTGTTTAGTCCCTGCCCCAGAGCTCTTTCACCACTATTATGATCTACTCTGCTTAGCTGATAGTGTTGTCTGCCTGGAGTAGGCTGAGAAACATAATGAAGAGTCCAGCAGTCTTCCTTGAGTATGAGGAGACTTCACAAAACTCAAGCTACCTCCTTGACTTCTCAGAACTCATTGTTCACAGGTTGGACTTCTTTCCACATTGAAAATCCTTCATTATCACCTTCTAATTCTCATCTTATGCCATCACAACTCCCACTTTATAATACACAGGGGAGGAGGTCATTATCAGGAGAGACAGGAGGGATGAACCAACAAGTGTAAATAAAGCTTGCCTTGAGTTGAGGATGGATTTCCTTTCTCTTGTGAACCTTTGTATGCTTACCATTCCGTAGCTCTAGGTCCTATTTTAAGTGAAAACACCAAAGTTCTAAACAGTATTTATAGCATACTATCTTTTGCAAGAGAAAAGGTAGATATAAAATAATGTTCATCTTCACCTGTATTCATTCCCACGAGGAAATGTTAGGGAGATGTAGAAGAATCAACAAAAATGGTTTGAGATACAGTTTTGAAAGTCCTCAGTTAATTGGATTCCAGTACAGAACAACTATCAGCCCTAACAGGGAATGAAAGGGAGGTGGATCTGGGTGTTTACAGCATGTCTGTCACGGGATATTATTCTCTTTTATCTGAAAGATGGTCTAATGCCTGTTGACCTGTATGCCCACCATACTAATACTCTGTCTTGGAAAAAATCCTGTCCTGAGTTAGCCCTTGGTTCTTCAGATGGAAGACACAAATCCACCACTGCAACAAGAAAAAAGTTCAAAGACTTTTTACTCACAGATCCTGGGTAGGGAGGGTACAATGAGTCAAGGGTTCTGTCCTTATAGATCCCATGAGGCAGGAAGGAAGAGTCAGGCATGGAGAAAGAGAGAGTGCTCATTGCAGCTTGCAGTATATATAAGGCAATGGGGGCGTGGGTCACTTTTTATTTGTAGGCAAACATTTGAGTGGTCTATTTAAAAGAAGTGGCAGGAATTCAGGGAGCCCAGTCTGCTAAACAGAAAGCTACTTTTAAGTTCTTATCTCTGGCCCCTGGTTTGGCCCATTTGGATGTGGTATATTTCTACTGCCTGGGTAGCAAACTCTACCCTGTGATTTTCATTACCTGTTCTGCATGCAGTAATAACCTCATATTTTCAAGCCTCTTTTTGTCCATTCTTTTTGGGTAATACCATGCCATGCTGCCTCCAAATTTGGCCATGGAATTTGCTTTGGCCAAGGTGAAGCATGTAGAATTTGGTAACTGAACTTAGGCATGGTGGTACATGCCTATAATCCCAGTACTTAGCAGACAGAGACAGGAAGATAAAAGTTTCAAGGCCAGCCCCAGTAACTTACTGATACCCCCAACAACTTAGTGAGACCTTGTTTCAAAAAAAGAAAGGAAAGGAAAAGAAAAGAAAAGGGCTTGGGTAAGGGGGTAGCTTGAAAGTAGAATGTCCCTTGGTTCAATCCCAGGCAACAAAATAATAATGACAGCAACAATAATTTGGGAATTGCCTTCTCTCATCACCCTTAGAATCTTCTGTTTGCCATATGAAGAAGCTCAGGCTAGCCCAATTGCTTATGAAACAAGACCAGGTGTCTACCCCACCTCCTCCCCCTGCAGCCTAGCCAGCAGCTCATCAATTATGGAGTAATATTAAATGAAGAATTTATTTTAGGGCTTAGGTATTACACATTTGAAAGTCATTAACCAGCAACCATAATGGAGAGCAGGTATAGAAACCTATGAATTAATCGTTGCTTTTGCATCTGATGCTATTTCTAAAGTCACTGACTCAAGGCAGGTAGCAAAAAAGAAAAGCTGGGCACAAAGCAGAAAAAGAATGAGGACAAACTGGAACTCATGTTTGTCTCCTATTGCATCTGATCTCTTTGCCATGGAGCTGCATATGTGCCTGGCTCAGGACTCAGGGAAGCCTAGGAGGAAATCCACGGGAGCCGAGGAGCTGTGGGTCTTGCTGCTGCTCCATGCCAAAATGATGAGCCAGCAGATGAACAGAATGCATGAGCTGCAATGGGCAATGGTGCCTGACGCCCTGTGCCAACAGTCCAGATATAGTGGCCACTGCTTCTCTTCTTCCAAACGTCATGCAAACATCTTATGTTGTCTACCCCAATCCAGAATTATACAGTGAAAGGAATTCTAAGAAAGATACTTCAATTGAGCTAAGTAAGTGCAGCATGCCGACCATACCAACCTAAAGATCATCCAACTTCCAGCCAAGTAGCCAGCCTAGACATAGGAACCTACTCAGTAAAGTTTGGCCAAGATCACCAGACCAGAAGAACAGGTCAACCCACTGCTGAATTGCAAGCTAAATAAACAGTAGTGTCAAACTACTAAGTTTGTTGCACATCCAAAGCTGATATGAGTAGATATCTAAAAATAATAAGATGGATGGATAACGGAATGGTTGGGGATAGAAGTAGCAGCAAGACTTCTCAATGTATACCTTATTCAATATGACTTGTTTCATTTTTTTTTAACCATACAAATAGATTCTTAGTACAGAATAAAATTAATTTATCTGAAGGGAGTGCAATGTGCTATTGGATAGCGTGTTAGCCATGGTCAAAGGCACTACCTAAAGGGAGAAAGAAGTAAATAAAAACAAAGAGGAAGAGACATGTGCAAGTAAATTGAGTCCTCCCACAGAGACTCAATCACTCATTTCAGATATGGAGCAAACGTCCCTCCAGTTTCCTCCAATCCATCAGCAAGACTTTGAATTTCATCTCTGAGATATCTATTAAATACGCCATCTTTTGTTTCTGTTGCTATCACTGTGGTCCAGGTATCATCATCTTTCTAAGACTATTTTTATAGTCTTAGAAAGATGATATAGACTAATTTTATTCCTGCTGCCATATCGCTTCTCTCCAACCCATCCTCATGTTTAATAGGAGTGGTATCTGACAATATAAACTGAATCATGTCATCCACTATCCCCATCTCATCTTCTTGAAGACTTCACTGTCTTCCAATTAGATTTTGAAATTGTGTACATTCTCTGGCCTAATTTATAAGATACTGGAATATCTTGCTCCTCCCAACCTCTCTGATCTCTAGTATTGCCCTTCTAGAACCACTCCACTTGACCCCAATCACAGTGGCTTTTATTTCTCCTAACACTCAAGCTTTCTCATGGTTTTGGCCTTTGCACATGGTGTTCATGTTATGCCTCTTATTTCTTTCTTTCCCAAATAGCATAGAAACTCTATGAGGGTAGGAACCCTGTCTAACTTGCTTATCATTATATTTCCAAGGCCTGGCACAGTGCTTTTCATAGTAGATCCTCAATAAATATTTTCAGATAAATTAATAAATGAATTAAGCAAAGTAGATTGAAGTAATCCATCTACTCCTAATTGCATCTGAGTGTCCTCATCTTTAAACATTATCCTTGTATTCTTACTGGAGCCCTCTTCTCTTATATTCGTTTACGTGGCTCTAGCCTTTGTTTCATTCAGGTTTCTTCTGCAACGTCTCTCTCTCAAAAAGGCCTGTCCTGACTCTCTCTTCCCCCAGATCTCATATAGCCTGCATTTGATTATCTCTCTCTTTATGAATTATCATTCTCTAAAAATGATTTGTATGTTTATATTATGCTTTATTAATTAAAAGTTATATTTGTAGTTAAGAAGATGAGATGTAGTTGATGATAAATAAATAAATTATAAATAAATAAAAGCAATAGATGATTATCTTCTCTTTTTCTTCCTAATTCCCTTCATAAGACTGGGAGTCCAAATCTTTAATTCTAATCTAGTTTCTGGAACCCAGCTACCACAAGGCTTCCCATTGCTTAGCAAGTTGGAGTAGATTTAATTCTCCATCTTTGGGCTGCTCACCTTCTCTTGTTATTCCTTGGTGACTACCAGTTTGTCTGAAACACAACAAAATTGCTATATCCCCTTGGATGTCATGCTTATTTCACCAAACTGAGCCTTTTTTTTTTTTTATATATGTCTCTCCTTTCCATTCTTGGAAAATCTGAAACCTGTCCTCTACCTCTGCTGTCTCATTTTGCTCTTTGTGATTGGCCATATCTCTTCAGTCCTGAAACATGACTAAAGGAATAATAATAATAAAAAGGCAAGTCTATAAAAAATTAAGAAAATTTTGTGTGATTACTATTTGTTAACTTGACTGGACCATGGGATGCCCAGATAGCTTATTAAACATTATTTCTGGGTATGTCTCCATGAATATTTCCAGAAGAGATTAACATTTGAGTGGCTGAACTAAGTAGAAAAGATGGTCTTCCCCAGAGTGGATGGGGTTCATCCAATTTGTTGAGGTCTTGAATGGAACAAAAGGTAGAGTAGTGTTGAATTCACTCTCTGCTTGGCTGCTTGAGCTGGAATATGGATCGCCTGCACTTGGTGCTTCTGTTTCTCCAGCCTGCAGACTTGGACTAGAATCTACATCATTGCTCTCTAGCATGAAGGGCTTGAAACTGCACCATCAGCTCTACTGGTCTCTAGCTTACAAATGGCAGACCCTGGGACTTTTTAGCCTCCATAATTCCATGAGCCAATTTCTTATAATTAATCATATATATTCCTATTGGTTCTATTTCTCTGCAAAATTCTGACTAATATACTCAGAAATGTTTCTTGAAGCTTTACTGTGCATGTAGAGCCGCATCATTCTTCTAAATAGCTGTATGGAACGCCATAATTTGAGTAGACCATAATGCACTAAATCATTCCCCTTCTGGTGGTCATATATGTAATTTTTATTTTATAATTTTTACAGTAAGCATCAATCTTCAATCTTCATTGAATATACTTACTACGATGCTATTTATATAAGAAGAAAAAGTCACATATTTTTCATGTTTTGGGCATACATGTAGATACACAAATGTATAGAAACAGTCTGTTGATAATGACTACTTCTGGGGAATTAGATAGTATTCAAAGAGACTTTTTCTTTGTTTATAATGTTTTTGTCTTATAATCAGGAATATGCAAATATGCATTACTTGTATTATTAAAGATGTGTTAAAAATAACTCATACAAATATTGACTTAAAAATCAAACTCCATTTTCCAAACTACCTTTATTGAGGATAGTAAAAAGTGATAATGTGATTAGACTTTGTCTATCTCCATCCTTGAGGTAAAGATTTGGAATGTTACAAAAGGCCAGCAACCATACTGCCCTGGGAAAATGTTGCCTGGGAAGCTTATTACCCAGTTTAGAAGGATGATAACTTGTCTTCCTTTGGTGTATTTTAGGACTTTCAACTGCTACTTTCAAGTTGGCCTCTTATGTAAGGAGTGGCGTCTAATTAATGGAAGCTCATCTCAGCATTTTATCATAATGATTCCTGGAACATAACTACATCTCTGCAAAATATCTCCAGAACTTCCCAGAAAAGTCTATGCCTGGAATTTGCAATTGCATAATGGTATATTGGTCAGGCTCGACTGCCAAGTCAGTGAGATGTCATGGGACTGTCATCTGGTGTCTGGGTCATTGAAGTATGTTAGAAAGGTGTGATAATGATGAAACAGGACACCCTTTGTAATTTTATTGGGATTTTCTATCCCAACTGCTTCTAACAAGGGACACATCTTTGCAACATAAAAATGAGATTAATTGTAGGGCAGGCGAAACTATCCCATCACTGTTTTATTGAGGGACTCTGTTCCAGGCATACTGATATATCTCAGTTGTTTGGACAAGCACCCCAGTATCTTTGCACTTGCTGCTCCTCTGCCTGGGTTTTCTCTTTATCCAGATCCTCTGGCAGGATTCTTTCATTATTCAGTTTGCAGCTCCCAAATCATCTCCTTAAAGCAATCTTCTCTAACCACCAAGATTTGCAGGTACATTAGAATTTCCTGGAGGGCTTCCAGGGTCATGTTCCAGAGACGTCCATTTACTAGGGCTACAGTAGGGCTCATGCCTTCATAATTTTAAAAGCTAACGAAGTAATTCTAAAGTATATCCAAGATTGTGGACCCTGGACCAGATAATCTTTCCATTCCTTCCTAATGCTATTGCAATTCCGGAATGAAGATGGTGGTGATGGGGACAACAGTGTCACAGTGGAAGTGGTGAGATGGGGCTGGACTTGGATCAGGACACAAGATATGCAAGTACAGCCCAACAGGAGAAGATGCACCTGAGCTCACTTGCTTCATCAGCAGAACTGAGACCATGACATTTTCTGATGATAAAGCAGGGCTCACCCAGAAATATGGTGTCTCTCACTTCCAAGTTCAGAATCTGTCCAAATCTGTGCCCTCATTTCTGTAGGATTCTGAACTTGGAATTGCATTCAAGTGGATGATCTGCTAAGACAAAAACAATTCTGGATGCACACTTCTTCTCAAAATTGTCCTTTTATTATCTTTTCCCTTCTGCATCAATTCTCTTACTTGCTTCATTTCCTTCTCTGTAATCTAATCACTTCCTATTCCCCATAGAACTTTCTAAAATACTTTCCCAAAGTTCTATTTTTCTTTTTCTTTCTTTCTTCTTTCCTTTGTTTTTAAAATTCCAAACTTGGAGAGTTTTCTGCACAATATTGTGGGCAATCTATGTATAAGAAAAAAACTCTTCATCCAAACATTCCATCTGATCCTCATATAAGGAGGCCACACAGATTACACTTCACCACAAATCCCAGATGGTCTTCTGGTCTTCTCAGACTAGAGAAATGAGGAGAGAATTGGAGTGCAGGCACTTGACCCTTCTCTAGACTGTGGGAGTTTGCAAAGTTGCTAAGAAAACAATAGACCTTCAAGGCATTTGGAGAAGATGGGTCACTTGAATTTTTGAGTTTTGTGAGTCTCTAAGCAAACTCCCCTCTTTTGTCAATTAAACAATTGATTTATGAGGAGTGAAGTTTGCACATAGTTTGGACACACCATGCTCTGGGGATGAAAAGAGAAGGAAATGTAATTTTGTTTGGAAGGCCTTTTAGACTGTTGGCTGTCTAGTGCTGAAAATAAAATCTAGGGACAGAAAGGATAGAAAGGGGGTCCAGCTGATGCAGAGGGGAAGGGTGGATTGGGCAGGATGCAGGATCTGGCCCTGAGTGCAGTGTTTCATTGCTTGCAGCTGTGAGATGGTCTGGGGGTGTAGGTCTCTTTTCCCTAGATTCCTGTAGGGTCTCCTTTCTTTCTGATGAGATGGCAAGAAGACATAGGGCATGTTGGTTCCAGCCCTCTTGGTTCTGGTAGGAGCTTGTGTTTTGTGTCTGTGTATGAAGATGTGAAACTCACCAGCTCAATGCTCTTCTTGGCTGAGTTATTTGGGAAAAGGGCCAGGTAAGACATGGCCTGGTCATTGGGATAACCACATAGCACACACTGTCCCTGATTCTGCACTTTACATTCTCCATGGGAAATTAATGAGAAATGTTCATCTGTGTGTTCTTTCCTCCCGATTTAAATTTGTATGCTTCACCCAGGACACCTGTGTTTGTTGAGCAATAGTAGAGGAGGCTTTTGAGAGGTTTGCAAAAGACCAGACTGTGAAAGGCATGAGTAATGGAGTAGAAGTTCCCCCTGGGGTAGAAGAGAGTGTGTGGGAAAATGTAGTTGGGAGGAGGTTGAGTAGAAGGCAGCAGTGCAAAAACTAGCCTCTTTATTCATCTACTCAATATTTTATAGTTGTTTAGTGAGCTCTTTTTGGTTTTGATAATGGGAATTGAAGCCAAGGGCATTCTCCCTCTGAGATACACCCCTAGCTCTATTTTATTTTTTATTCTGAAATACAATCTCACTAAGTTGCTGAGTCTGGCTTTGAACCAGTGTTCCTCCTGTCTCAGTCTCCCAAGTACTGGAATTATGGTATGCACCACCAGGACCAGCTCTTTTTGTACAAAGTATGTTCCTAAGCCTAGAATGGATATCAGATCAATTTTGAGAGTCTTTGACTTTTCTGTCTTTGTTTGCCGTATTCCCATTTGTCTTCTGTGGAGACTCTTTTGACTCCTGGATAGCCATGTTGGTCTCTTCTCTACACTTTTGTGTAGACTCCTTCTTTGTCATCCATCCCATTTATTATCGTCACACTTTCTGTATACATGTCTGATTGGTTCCTAAGGCCTTATGCTCTTCAGCTTAGTATGAAGTCATAGTCATCTTTGATTCATATGCATTTGGAAGGTGCTCAATAAAAGTTGATTAAATGAATTTGACAATCAGCATTTAGTTGGGAAAGGTATTCATGTATTTATAAATGGGAGGATGGTGATGATGATGATGATGATACTGATACTGATAATTTTCTTTCCTAGTCTGTTTCAGTAACTGAAGAGGCAGATTTGCAAGTGATGTGGTGAGACCCACATATTTTCATTTTTATTCTCCAAGTTACCTGAGATATCAGAAACATCTCATGGAGGCTCAGTGGGTGGGCCAAAATTAGTGGTCATACATAGACATAGTTGATATGTTTTTTTTTTTAATCAGTTCAGTCTTTCTCTATTCATTGTTCCCTCTTCCATTGTTCCCAACTCATGCTCTCAACATGTGTCCCAACCAAGAAGTACTCATTATCATGACAATGATAATAACTAATATTTATTGAGTCTTCACATGCATCAAGGGCTATTGTATGTTTCATTTCATTTATTCCCATGAGGCTTGTAATATCTTGTTCTAAAATAGAGAAACAGACACAAAGAGCTCAAATGATTTGCTGAACGTCACACAGCCCATGGCTGGGATCAGTGCAGGATTCTTGCCTAGGCAATCTGCCTTTAGGACAGGACTCTTAACTTCTTTGCTATATTGTCTTCCCTATTTGGCTATTGATCCTTGAGGAGTCTTGTACCATAGAGGGGTGAAATGTTTCACATCTGGTGCTGAAGATCTGTTGCTGGGGACATTCCCAGAACCAAGTCTCCCTCACCTGCTCTTTAAGATTGGGCATCATTCCCTCTGAGCTGTCACCCCTGACCTCTTCCAGATGGAGCCAGACACTGCTGTCTAAAATGAGATGAAATCTTTTGTTCCTTTTTTTCCATTTGGCCTCAAGTATAATCCCTAATTTCTTGCCTGATTCTCCCATGAGCCTGTGAGTTTATTCCTTTTTTTTTCTTTTCTCTTTTCTTCTTCTTCTTCTTCTCCTTCTTCTTCTTCTTCTTCTTCTTCTTCTTCTTCTTCTCTAAAATTTGCACTTTACTTTCAACTTCTCAAGAGTCCTACCATAAGACTATTTATTGATATATTTATTAATTCATTTTATCCAGTCATTTATTCACTTTTTCAATAGATATGAAGGAAGGACCAATCTGTTAGGCATTTTCTCAGGGCTAAATACCAGGGTGAGATCACATACTTGATTCTTGTTCCTAACAGTCTTATAGTCTACTGGTATACTGTAGAAAGTCTAGACATTAATCGGAAATGTCTAATTATAAGTTGGAATAATGTTATGGGAGAGAATTTTAAGTGTTATGGGGAATAAATAAGAGTGAACAAAAATCCCCAGTTCTAGGAAAAAATATCAATCAAGAAATTGAGCAATTACAGTTGAGGCCATGTGGAAAAGAAGAGCAAAGGGTTTCTTTCATAGCATTGTAGAGTACTGTCTCTGGCTCCATCTGGAAGAGGTCAGGGGTGACCACTCAGAAGGGATGATGTCCAGTCTTAAAGGGCAGATGAGGGAGACTTGGTTCTAGGAATGCTCCCAGCAACAGATCTTCAACACAGGAGGTGAAACCTGTTTATCCCTCCATGGGCATAACCTCCTATAGGATCAGTAACCAAATAGGGGAGACAATATGGCAGAGAAGTTAAGAGTCCTGTCACAGAGATAGATGCCTGGGCAAGAATCCTGTATCTATCACACTCACTCTTTGACTCTCCAGGGTATTACCACTGTTTATAGCAGGCAGATTTGCAGATTTGGACAAGTCTGGACAAGTCAAATTATTCTTACTAAAAAGTCTTAGAATCATCAAGTTGCATCAAATCATTGAATTTAGCTTCACATGCCTTGGAAAAGCTCACATGAAGAAGCTTCCAGGTAAATTGATTATGCCATGAGAATGTGAATCCGTCCTCTTAGTAAGGATTTACTTAATGCCTCAACTTTATTCCTGGGAATGAATAGAGACCAGTATCCTCTGAGAAACTTTATGAAGCATTTAGAGACCTATTTTGATGATTTGGGTACTTTTACATGAAATCCAGAACAAACCCAAATCATCCCAAACCAAATCTGAGTTGTGCCAAAGATGTATTCCAAATTCATTTTGGTGTTAGCCTCTGTTGGGTAAACCAGATAGCAGAGATCAAACTTTAATCCCAGAGAACAGTCTGATAGAGTAAATTTTTGTTTTATTTAGAGGAGGGATCATAAGATAGCATTAAAACAACTTGAACATCTGGTTTGGGGATAAAGTCATTTTATTGTGCAACTGCCAAGCTGCACAGCCAAGCTTACCAAGAAAGTCTCCCTCTCCCCCAGCCTTCCTTTCGTAAAGCCAAATGCCCAACTATAATATGATGTGTGCTCCAACACAAACCAAGAGAGAAGGGGGGAAGAAGGAGGACTTCAAGACTCAAAGAAAGTCTACCTGGTATTGGAAAGTCAGAGCAATAGGGGTTAGCTACACTCCCTTCCAAATATGTTTTCTCAGGCTAATTGCCCCTTATTCAAACCCTTAGTGAAAGCAATCCTTTTAAAAAAGCAGTATCCAAAAGAGGTGATCATCGAGGATGGTAAAAAATTTTCCAACCACCACCACTGCATTCTTCCCCATCAAGTTGAAAAATTGTCCATCTTAGAGAAAATAAGAATCAGAGTTAGGAAAGATCCTTAGAAGACACCTGGAAGGAGGATCTTCTTTCCTTGTGTGTCTGATGCTGGGGTAGTCTTCTTAGTTGCTGTCCATTGCTCTTGACAGGCCCTTGAGCTATTTTAATTCATTCACTTATTCAAAACATACTACCAGCCAGGCATGGTAGTACACACCTGTAATTCCAGTATTTGGGAGGCTGAGGCAAAAGGATCACAGGTTCGAGGTCAGCATCAGCAACTTAGCAAGGCCCTCAGCAACTTAGTGAGACCTCTTTTCAAAATTTAAAAAGAATACAATAGAGCTGAGGGTGTGGTTCAGAGGTAGAATGCCCCTGAGTTCACTCCCTAGTACCAAAACAAAACAAAAAATACTATCAAGCACCTATCAGGTAACAGATACTGTACCAGGCACTGGACTTTATGATATAATGGCATTTATACTTTGGACAGACAAAATACAATAAAACAGATGTATACATAAAACAATTGCTAGTTGCAAAAGAGCTATGAAAAAAACAGGGCTCTGGGAATGTCATTGTGGGCCTCCTTTTTCTCCCTAGTACACCCTCCTCTTCCTCCCAGCAGACCTGTCAAACTTGACATCCTTCTCTACATTATAGTTGACAGCAAAGTTGAAGTCTAGCTTCTGTCCCCAAACCCAAGTTTCCAGACAAGGACACTAACACCCCCAAATAAGGCATAACTAAGTAGTATCTGCTTGGTCACAGTATCAAAGAGCTGGAAAGCAGCCCAGAGATCTGTTTTGCACAAACTTCTTGTTTTGCAGTGACCCACAGCAGGGAGTAACCTGCTCCAACCTCTCTGCATGTCACCAGTGGCAAAGCCCTGGCTGGGGCTCAAGTCTTATGATTTCAGTTCTAGGACCTTTGGCTGTTGTCTTCCATGGAGACTGTCCCCTCTGCTCAACCAGCTCTCCATCCACTTATTGTGCTTTTGGAACTTGAAAAACCAAGATGAGGGAGGAAAGTGAAGATACAAAGGTCAGGAGTTAAGTAATTTTTGTGGTTGGCAACATAAATCAGTGAGCAGCAGATTGTAGACGCTTAAACAGGGAAAGCAGATCAGAACCTGGCAATTGAATGGGGATTAGGTTCTTTCTTAACCATGTCAGAATTTCCAGAATGTGGGGAAGGCATCTTTCCTGCTGAGTCCTCAAGTCATCTTTCCAGGAGTGGGGATTTGAGGGGCAAGAAGGGGCAGAGGAGGGAGATAGGAAGACAGGGACAGGATTGTTTCTTTTGTTTCCATGTCCTATCTGCTCTTATACTAGCTACCCACCTAATGCAAATGGGGAAAATGATCCAGTAGGTGCCAAACTGACGATGCTATTTTTTGCATCTTTGCCAGAGGAAGTCAACTATAAACAGGTTTTTAGGCTGACGGTCCAAGACTCCTCACAGGGTTGACTCAGCGGTTATTTTGTCCAAGGTACATAGAGCAAGTTTGCGAAGTCTGGGTCATTCTGATAAATTCTTGAAAACAGGGACCCCAGACACCAAGGGGAGAACATCAAAGATCTCCTGGGGCTGAAACCCAGAGTTGGCAACTGGCCTGTGTCCTCACTTCACTTCAGCCCTGGGCCTGCAGAAAAGAGAAGTGCACTGGGCAGAAGTCCTCCTCTGCCCTCTTCAGGGCCATCCCCTCAGCTGTGGCTTGACGAAGAGTCAGAGTTGCTAGACTCAAAAACAGCCTCGACAGATCGTCCACTCCAGCCCTTACTTGATGGTAGTAAATCAATATTGTCACTCACAACGCTCTATTACAGGCTCATGTGTGGAAAGAAGAAGGGCTAAATGAGAGAAGAGGTATGAGTGAGCAGAGGGGTCCCCAGGAGAACCCTGGGAACAGCAAGTGACCTGCTCCCTGGCTCAGGTAAGGAAGGAAATTAAGATGTAAGGAGACAAAACTCTTCCAATTCTTCCACATACCAGCATCACTGACACAGCTTTCAAAACACAGGTTACAAGATCTCACCCTAAATCTCTAATTCTAGTAGGTCTGGGATCACAGAAGTTGCAGTGCTAATAAGCTCCCGGGTGGTGCTAATGTTACTGGTTAAGAAAGCATACTTTGGACATTTTTGTGATAGGTAAAAAGAGAAAAAATAAGCAACTTTCCACAGTCACTGCAGGGACAGCCTGTGCTAACTGGTAAAGGCCATAAACACACTTCTGGGGGGAAGGGGGAGTCACTGAAACACAAAGAGATGGAACCGGGTACTACATCAGATTAATATAGCTGAGCCCCGGGGGCAGTGAGAGGCTAGTTGGGGTATGGCTCTAGAGAACTGGGGTGACTGCAGGGTAAGCAGCCAAGAGAACCAGACCCAGGTCTATCTATCATTGCTCCTTCGCTCTATCACTAAGAATATCATAGATTGTAAGTCATTAGTCACTTTGTCTTTTCCAATTATGCTAATTCTTATTCATATTCAGGAGATACCATGATGTAGGAGAAAGAGTCCTGGATCAGAAATTGGCAGGACCCCAATCCTGGCACCATGATGTTTAGTTTTGTGACGCCAGACAAATCACCCTAGTTCTCTGCATCTGAGCTTCTTCATCTGCAAAATAAAATAATAATGTCTCCCTTCTAATCCTGCTGAACTCCTGAGGGTCTAAAGAGATCATCAGACATAAAGACATTTTATTTTTCATTCTTCCTTCCTTTTTTATTCAACAAAATTATATTAGGAATTGATCAGGTGCTGGACTATTGGAGCATCATGGAGAACAAAATAAACAAGATTCTTGCTTCTTTGGGAGGAAAAGAGGAAACCATAGGTGTTATTTTTAGTCACCTATCATGATGTTGCTACTACTGAGAACATGTTTAGTGGAACTACAGCAGAGGATTAATAGATATACTTTAGAATTTCTGGGATAGAGTTTTCAGGTGGGTTTGAAAACACTCTTGCATCCTCCTCTCTAAGCAGAAAGTGGTAGATGAAAGAGAAGAGACCATTGAGGGGAGGGAAGGAGAAGGCTGGGGGGCCTTGAAGTAGTCTCTGTGTCCCAAATTCAGTACTCAATGGGTGACTGTAGATGAGGTATTTAAAATCTCTAGGCCCTGCTTTAATCCATACCATGCAGATTAAGTCAAGGCTAGGATTCAGCAGTACTGATTACTGAAATATTAAAGTACCTTTGTTCCAGATGGTAAAAGTTATCATCACTCAAATGTCCCCAATCCTTGATATTCTGGGCATTTGAGCCAACTCTATCCTGGGACCTCTGGACCTTTCTATGACCCAGCAAATATGAAGTAATAACTGACACAGTGGGAGACCCCATCCCACCCCAGTGGAACTTCAGGGCAGGTTTTGGCTGGTTGGTTGCTGTGCCAAACTCATTATTAAAGATGTTGACCAGAATAATCTAAATAAATAAATGTCTCAGTGCATACTCAATAGTTTGGTTTATTCCTAGGCAAAAGTAGGTTTCTCAGTGATGGCAGGTGGGCAGAGCTGGGCAGAAAGGCCAGGGGATGGGTGAGAAGGCCTGGAGAGTGAGGAGCAGGAAGTGGGTGGGGAGGCAGCTCCTCTCTGTGCCTGGGATGTGCTCAGCCAGCATCTTCTTAGAGTGTGAAGAGAAAGCAAGAGCTCAGGGCGTTAAAGGGCTTGGCGTGCTTTGAATGGAACACAAAGTGCTATTGTTCCAGAGCAACAGCTCTGGCCCCATCTCTAATGTATTCCACTCTAATCTCCCTTCACTGGGCAGACAGGAGTCTGAGCCTTTCTCCCCAAGCAGGGTGCTGCAGCCCGCAGTTGGGAGAATGGCTCCCTTGTTTCTCTGGGGCTGGGCTCACATTAGCGCTTTCTTGGCAAATCTGCCCAGAGGTATCAAGCGTCGCTGGGCACACCCCGGAACATTGATATGTTTGGAATTTAATCAAATGCCCTTCAAAATGGGACTATTTACCTTATTCCTGGAAGCACCCACTTTAAAAATATTTAAAAGCTATCAAAATACAAATTATGAAGGATTCGCCCTTCACAATGAGCTTTTTAGGATTTATGCATTTTGATACACACTTCACTCTCCTTAAGAAAAGAGGTCAGGCATGTGCTGGATTCTGACATTTTAGCGCCACAAGTGGTAAAAAAAAAAAAAAAAAAAAAAAAATGGCCAGGTGCCAATCATGTTTTTCAATGATACTTCTTTGCTTTATTCTCTGGTGTCATTTTTCTTGAAGGAGGAGCTTAGAAAAGCCTTTCACAGCCTCTCAGGTGGCAGGTCTTCCCACTTTGAACTATCAATAGTGGAGTCTAACTTGTGGCTTTGTGTGTGTGTGTGTGTGTGTGTGTGTGTGTGTGTGTGTGTGTGTGTGTGGTACTGGGGATTGAACTCAGGGGTATTCTACCTCCAAGCTACACTCACAACCCTTTTTTTTTTTTAAATTTTGAAACAGGGTCTCACTAAATTGCTGAGGGCCTAGCTATGTTTCGGAGGTTGGCCTTGAACCTGTGATCCTCCTGTCTCAGCACCCCAAGGACTGGGATTACAGGCATGTGTCACCACGCCTGGCCAACCTGTGGCTTTGAAGTCTCCCTCACTGTGAGCAGTCATAGGTTTGAAAATCAAGGTCTACAAGAGGTCAAGAGTCCAGAACAGACAGATAACAGAAATACCTGCTGTTTTCTTTTAACTCCTCACTTATGAATACTGACTCAGTGAAGTCCCTGACCCTGCTTTAAGGATTCTCTGTGATTTTCAAATCCCCAAACCCAACTCTTTATCCAGCTCTAGAAGATGCCACTGGCTGACGCACTTTACTATGAATGTCCCTTTGTTCTTACCCACTGTCTTTCCTCTCCTTTGGCATCTGAGGAAGGGTTTGCCCTCCTTTGTCAAATCAAACATCCCCACCCAGGCTGATGATGAAGTTTCACCCAGCCATGTCTTCTGGGGTCATGTCAATCTTGTCATTCGAGCTGTTTCCTTCCCCTGTGTGTAAGAAGGACTCTCGGTCCTTCCCAGCACCTAACATCCACTCAATCCCCTCTTTCATTCCCTTCCTTATTAGAATCATTGAGTTAGTAACCTACATTGCTTGGCTCCTCTTTTTTATACCCCCCCTCTCTCATTCCTTATGCCCTTGCAACATGACTTCTGGTCAAATGATGTTCTCGAAATGGTCTTAATAATGGGTGAAATAACGATTTCACCATTGACTCTGAAATCATCAGGCAGTTTTTCCTGTCTGTCTCACAGTCTTGCTCTCACCCCTCCTCTCTCTCTCCCAGTCCGTACAGTCCTTTGACACCCCTTTCTTCTTGAAACACTCCTCACTACACTGTAGTAGTAGTTCCCCTCCTGTAACAATGAAGAGTGTTTCTCAAGTTTCCTAAATGGCTCCTCTTTGGCTGAGAAAGAAAATCTCTCACCATTCCCTTCCTGCCCTCCTCTCCTCTCCCCCTTTTCTCTTCTTTTCTACCTTTCAACAGTCACATTTAGTGCCAGTGCTTCAGTGCCTACCTTTGGCCTCTCTATAAGCAATTCCCAAACTCTCTTTCCTTCTGGATTCCAGATCCATCTTCTACCAGCTGGACTTCTACTCTTCTGGGTACTACTGGCATTTCAACCTAGAGTTTTCCATCACTCTCTTCTCCTTGAAACATACTCAGCTTTTTAGTCTCTTTGTTTTTGCAAATGGTACAAACATTACCTTCATCCTGCACACTTAAATTATTTGATTCTCTCTACTGCTTCACTCAATTTATTTAACTTTTTATGTTTGCCTAGTTATTTTTCTGAATTGGTCTCCTGACTCTAGCCCCTCCTTTCCACTGAGGTTGTCACCTAAATTCACACTTTCTCTCCTTTTTTGGATTCTTGCAATTGCCCTATTGGGTGACTGTCTTCTCAATTCTGGTTTCTCCTTTCCCATCTGTCTTACTTACTCAGACAAGTCACCATGGAAGCCCACTGCTGATGAAAGTCTTTGATGGTTTCATCTCCTTGCTCAATTAAGTTCAGACTCTTGAAAATGCCACTCAAGGTCCTAAAAGATCTTTTCAGTTTTAATTATCAGTACTGTCCTAAAGTTAACCTATTTTCTAGTCAAACAATATGACTCAAAATTCCCCAGTTATGCCTGATAATTCCTAATTTCTCTCCCTTTGCTTATATTGTTTTTCTCTGCCTATACCCCTAAGAACACTTTTGCTCTAATGCAGTGGAAAATTTTCCTTCTTTGAACTCCTACTGTATCAATCAACTTTCCATTACTGTGACAAAAGATCTGAAATAATAAACTTAAAAGTGGAAAGGTTTTTTTGCACATGGTTTCAGCCCATGGCTGCTTGGCCCCGCTGCTTTGGGCCTGTGGTGGCAGAGTCCATCATAGTGGGAGCATGTGGCAGATGAAGTCTGTTCACTTCATGGCAGCTGGGACAAAGAGAGAGGAAGAAGATTTTGAGTCTCAACATCACTTTCGAGGGAACAACCCTAATGACCTAACTTCCTTCTGCTGCTTAGTAATGAGTTGTTCTACCTGTTCAGTAGGCCCCACCTCCTAAAGGTTCCACCACCTCCCAGTAGCGCCAAGCTGGAGACCAGGGCATCTTCAACACACGAATCTTTAGGGAACATTCAAGATCTAAATCGCAGCACCTGTAAAACTTAGTTTGAGCTTTCCTGTGACCCTGATTGTTGTCAGCTTAATATTGTGTATTTTGAGAGCTTGATTTCTCTAGTTGTATCCCTTCCAGATTGTTAGACTTTTGGAGGTAAAGAATATATTGCAGGCCTTCTGGGAGTCTTGCATAATTCCTGGGGCAGTATTTTCTGCCTAGAAAACTTCATTGAATGTTGAATGAAATAACCGTTGCTGTTTTTAAAACTTTACAATCTGTTTCTTGTGAGTTGGAAAGGTATTCAGATTTTTTCTGTTTATTTTTTATTTTGGTTAATGACTAGAAAATACTAATAACTCGTCACTTCACATAAATATTTTCACAACAGACTTATTTTTCCCTAAGAAAACTATTCTCACCAACACTTTGAGAGTGATCATGATTTCCTATTTAAATAACTTAGTGGAAATAGGAAATAAATTTCTGACTCTAATTCACACAGATGATCCTGAGCTATGATATTATACAGTTAGTATTTCTTTATAAAAAAATGGCAAATCTGGCTCTGATAGGAGAATCACAGGATCGAGGCCAGCCTTAGTAACTTAGTGAGACCCTCAGCAATCTAGAAGAGCCTGTTTCAAAAATAAAAAAAATAAAGATATAAAAGGACTGGGGGTATAGCTTCATGCAGACTGCTCTTGTGGTTAATCATTAATACCAAAAACCAAAATGACAACAACAACAAAATTGTCAAAGCTTTCTAATAGCGAGACACCCAGGGTGCTAAGCACAAAGTCTTCTTCCTCTTTTCCAATACCAACCCTCTTCCCCTTCATTCTGCTCATAACAGGATTTAGAGAAAGACAAAGAACAGAAGATGATATACTTGACCACAGAACCCTAAGAAGCTCCCTTGTTGGTCTTTGCAATTAAAAAAAAAATACCCCTATACATTCAGAAGAAGAAAATCCTCATACATTTATTGGTCATTTGTATTTCTTCTTTTGTGAGTTGTCTATTTAGATCCTTTGCCCATTTTTTGATCGGGTTATTTGTTTTAGCTGTTATTTTCTTGAGCTCTCTATATATCCTAGATATTAGACCTCTATCAGAAGAGTGGCTGGCAAAAATTTTCTCCCACTCTGTGGGCTCTCTGTTGAGGTTCTTTGCTGCACAGAAGCTCTTCAGTTTAATGCAATTCTATGTATTGATCTTCCTTTGAGTTGCTTGTGCTTTTGGGGTCTTGCTGAGAAAGTTTTTACCTGTGCCTATGTGTTGAAGTGTTGGGCCTATGCCCTCTTCAAGTAGCTGCAAGGTCTCTGGCCTAACTTTCAGATCTTTGATCTACCTAATTGCCAAACTATGGGATTCCCTCCTTTTCTGACTCTACTAATTCTGTGTCTTTATGTAACGGTTTGATTAAAAAAAAAAAGAATGATAGTTAAGCTTTGCAGTTCTATCAGACACCAGCCTCATCACCACTGTCTGATAGTATCGTGTGCGCCTGTTTATGAAGATTTTTAATGCTCTGATGATTGTATTTAGATTTTTTTATTTGAAACAAAACACACACACACTTGAGTTTTAGTATCGGATACAGCCTTTTTTCCTTATAAATTTGTTTAAGATAATTTTTAAAGGATGTATAACATTAATTCAACTGCTCAGCTTTGACTTAGGATTAATATTATTGCTCAGAAACTTATAAAAAAGACTTAAAAAAAGACCAAAAGATGTCCATTGACAGATGAATGGCTTACAAAACTATGGAATATGTACACAATGGAATTCTACTCAGCCATAAAAAAGAACAAAATCATGCTATTTGCAGGGAAATGGATGCGACTGGAAAACATTATGTTAAGTGAGATTAGTCAGCACAAAGAGTAAAAAAGCATATGTTCTCCCTAATATGCAGATGCTAGGAAGAAGATGGGGCATAAGAGGGTCTCCATATGAAAAAGGAGAAACCCTAGATAAGCAAAGAAGTTGACTTAACTGAAGGGGATGGACTGGGCGGGGGGGGCGGGGAGGGACACCCCAATGCACATGATGTATTTTCACAAATATATCAAAGTCAATCACTAAACTGAACTTGAGAAGGAAGGGTGAGGGAGTGGGGTGAGAATTGGGAAAGGGGTTAAATGAGAAATGTGTGCATATATGCCTTTATCAGCTTGTACCTAACAAAGATGCATGATTATAATGCACCAATTATTATAAAAAATAAAAAT
>PVLC010006052.1:0-71918 GCA_004027655.1 Graphiurus murinus
TTTTTTTTTTTGGTGTGTTGCTCTTCCCTGAGTTTTATCCAATTTGTCTATATCATCCTTCTGGCTGTGACATGCCCACCAGGCCAGAGCTCCATTATTGCCGGAAGAATGGCTGTTAGGCCCTGGATCTCCCCTTCTTTTCTCCTCTAACGTGTACTCAGGTCTTTTCCTCACCAACAGAGGAAGCAGGAGAAGTTTGGGGGGGTGGGGTGAATTTGGGCTGGGTGAGTTCTGCCTCTTTGCTTGTCCAACTGGTTGCTGAAACACAAGACAACAGAAAAAGCACAAGCACGGTGGGGACAAGAGAGGCTGAAGTGAAGGGTGTGGAAGAACTTCCTAATGATCAGTCCTTGGGGGGCAGAAGACCTTGACCTCATCCACCTGGACTGTAGGAGAAGGAGGTTGTCTCATGAGATCCCCCTGCCCCCCTATTCCCAGCTGACAGTGCGTGCAGAGAACATCGAAGATGATGACTCCTGGCTGTGAAACCAGCCTCTCCCGGTTCCAAGTATGGCCTGTGATGAAACAGAGCACCTGGGAATGAGTTTCTGGTTCCTTCAATGACTATGAGTAAGAGCTGGCCTGAGGCCGTCCGGGCTTTTGCTTCCAGTCTGCAGCTTTATGAGGAAGCTTGGACCAGGAGCAGGAATTACGGACCGTGGAGACATTGAGTGAAAGAGGCACTGAGCTGAAATGGGCAGGCAGCAAGCTAGAGATCCAGGTAGCTTATAACCCAGAACCACTGGAAGGCAGTTTCTTGGAAACAGTTGAGTGGGAGCTGACTGGAGGAAAACAGATTGGGGGAGAGGGGTGAAGAAGAAACAGCCATATCTCGGTAATAGACTCCCTATTTATTAGGAGTTTGGAATCCATTTTCATATTTCATTCAGGTCTCTTCTCAAATGTCATTTCTTTAGAAAGAACTTCTTTGAAAATGCCATCTAAAATTGCACCTTTTTGGCTTTCTGTTCACTTCCCCGCAAATACACTACACTTTGTCTCTTTTAACACTTTATGGTCCAATTCCTCCACCAGAATGTAAGCTGCCTGAGAGCAGGGATTTCCCCAAAGCAGCAGTAGCAGTGCTGACCTGGCTCTGTGTTTGATTGTGGACTAACTAGGTGCTATCCTGTTTTTTTTTTTTCTTGGTTGCTTCCAACAGTATGAAGTACACAGACCTCAGTACAGATTCACAGGATCTGGTGCATGCCTGGGTTTGAAACTGCCTGGTTCTGAGGATTTCTAAACAGAGCCCTGCTGAGTTCAGGGTAGGAAGAAGGAGTTGGGAAAACCTGCCCCTTCCATATTCGTTTTCTTCTTAATGGCTTGAACTGGGAGAAAAGGAGTGTCGGTTGTAGGAAGAAGGAATCGAAGGCTCGATACCCCTTCTGCCTCCCTCGAGCTGCATCAAATCTGTTTATCCTGTTTTCCTTTTAAAAGTCCTGTTCCAAAGAGGTATTTTTTCCCCATGGAAACACAGCTGCTACATCTTCCAACTACCTCCTGGTTTTATCAATGAATTACAGCTCCTGAGGAGATGGAGGAAGAGTTCTGACTCTCTCTAAAGGAGTATTTTCCTACTCCATGCCTGGCTCTGAAGACAAGTGGGCTCCAGCTGGTCTCCGCTCCGCTAATGCCAGAAATCTGCTCATATGTTCCAAAAACCTAAATCTAAGTGTACAAAAACTTGTGTGCACATTAAGAAAAATTAACTTTATATATTTTGTATATGTTCTATCTCTAGCTATACAATTATTTGTGTATGTGTGTATGTATGTGTGTGTGTGTGTGTGTGTGTGTGTGTGTGTGTGTGTGTATGGCGCTGAGACTTGAACCCAGAGGTATTATTATACATCTGAGGTATACCCTCAGCCCTATTTTATTTTTTATTTCAAAGCAGGTTTGGCCTCAGTACTAGGATTACAGGAGTGTGCCACTGTACCTGGCTCAGTTACTCTTTGTTTCCTCTTTCATTTCCCACCAAGGGCTAGACAGTTCTTCGGATAGCCTCAAGCTAATCTAGTTCTCCCCCGTTCTTGTTTGTAGTTCTCAAGAATAGAAGCTGGGCACTGTGGCACATGCCGGCAATCCCAGTATTTGGGAGGCTGGGACGGGAGGATCCCAGGTTTGAAGGAAGCCTCCGCAATTTGGAGAGATCCTTTTTCAAAATAAAAAATAAATAAATAAAAAGGGCTGGGGTTGTTGCTCAGAGGTAGAATGCCCCTGGGTTCAATCCCTAGTATAAATAAATAAATAAATAAATAAATAAATAAATAAATAAATAAATAAATATTGAATGTGCAGGGAATACAGTATCCTGAAATACAGAGGCATTGGCCAGAACAGTCTAGGTTCTATTCTGCCCCCCACCAAGCAACAGGGTATCCTTCAGGGCTTTTACCCAGCAAGTCACATAGTCCCTGGGACATAAAACCCAGGATGGGCTATTTTCCAGGATGCCTCAGCTGGGGTGCCACTGGGTATAGGGAGATGACGCTTCATCCACCTCAGGCAGGATTCCCAAGGATTGCGGGAGCAGCTAGCAATGAATCCTAGGCATCTACTGTTCCTCACTGTCCATCTGTAAATAACACCATTTCATACAACTTGTTGCATGTGAGTGTGTTCTGTTTCACTGAGTCAGTCATCAGTGCACAGAGAATCAGCTTCACAACAAACACAGAAAATTCCATGAGAACAGAGAATTTTACTGATTACTTCTCTGCATCTTAGATGCTATCTATGGCTGGTACATAATAGATGCTCAATAAACACCTGTTGAATGAATAAGTAAACATATTCCTATTTTATCTAGAGTCCCATACCATAGAGTTTACCCATTTAAAAAACACAATTCAATGGTGTGGGATATAATACATTATTATTAATTTTTAACTTTGGATAAAATATATGTAACACAATTTTGCCATTTTAACCATTTTTATGTATACACTTCAGTGGTATTAACTATACACACAATGTTTAAACCCTCACCACTATCCATTTCCAAAACATTTTCATCCTCTTAGATCTATAGTTCTTATCTGTTATCTCCTACCACATTATGTTGTGGAACAAACATGGGTTGGGAAAGAATTTTCAAGACAAAGCTACAGACAGGAGATTTATTTAGGAAACCAAGAAATTCAAAAGCTTAGTGTGGTGGCACGTACCTGTAATCCCAGTACTTGGGAGGTTGAGATAGGAGGATCTCAGGTTCATTGCCAGCCTTGGCAACATAGAGAAACCCTCAGCAACTTAGTGAGGACTTATTTCAAAATAAAAAGGGCTAGAGGTATAGCTTGGAGGCAGAATGCTCCAGGGTTCAATCCCAAGTACCACCAAAAAAAAAAAAAAAAAAAAAAAAAAAAAAAAAAAAAAAAGAAAAGAAAGAAAGAAAAGATATACATATTCAAAGAAGAATGTAGGTCTTCTCCAGAGTAAGAGAGATGCCTTTGGGGGTTCATGGGTCCTCTTTTATAGGAGACTCCTGTGAGGGATGGGGAGGTGGATGAATGTGAGGATGATATTAGTCCAATAGTCACAAGATGACTCAGGGTGTTTTGGTCATATCTCTGGTCTTGACAGGGCCTTCAAGGGCATGTTGGAATCTGTTATTTTGATTATAACACTGATAGGCTTGCAACTGGGACATGTCCTTGGGGTTGCAACATGGTGGGTGGGGCTTGTTGGGGTCTGCAGTCAGATATTCCATTATTGGAGCTCCTTGAAGCCTCCCCTTGGATACTTCCCGAGGTTAAGCAAGTCACCACACATTAGAGACACCTGAAGTGCTTTTATAATACTCCTATTTTATAATACCTGGACCCCACCCCAAACCACTTAAAACAGAATCTTTGGGGGGAGGGCCTAGGAAATAAGTATATTAAAAAACAAAACTTCCTGGGTAATTTTTACACGTAGCAAAGGTTGGGAGCTATCACTCGGGATGCAGCTGTGTTTTCTGTAAGTGGCCTTCAAGTCGAGGATGGACATTTGTGTTTCAGAAACAACAGTAACTATATGTGTCATATTTTGAGGTTCTGTGGCCACAGTTAATTTCTCAGAGTGGAACAAGGGAGGTGAGGTGGGAGGAGACCCCTTATTTGGAACAAGTGGTGGAAAAGCTAATCTACTTGCAGGAATATCTGAATAATGGTATTGTTTATTGTGGAACAGATATGAAGTCAATAACAAGGATCTATGGGAAAGTTGCAAAATTACCTTCCAGGAGGGAAAAAGAATATGGCTAAAGTGAGGGGAGGTGGGTGGGAGTGTTTAGAAGTTCGTGCAGATGGGTGATGGGCTCCGGTGTGGTTTCTCTGCAGGGTATCAGGGCCCCAGACAGTGGGGTGGAGTTTGGGTCAGAATACTGCCCTTAGGTGGTTAAAAGAGACTTATTAGTATAAAGTGGATCTTTCCAGGGCAACTGGAGATTGGTCAAGCTGGTAGAATAGGAACTCAGGGCAGAGATAAAAGCCCAAACCTCTACAACAGAAGAGGGTGTTGCCAAGGAACCAAGCTTTAGAAATAAAGCTGGGGGTGTACAGTTCTGTGGTCAGTACTAGGCAAGGAAACCTGAATAGTAATATAAAGGGCTACTCAATGCTAAACCTATCAGATGGAGAAAGGGAAAGATTTAAGCTACTTAAGCAGTTCCTGCCGCATCTATGATCTTCATCAACACCTAGCTGAATGCCTGGCCAGGAAAAAAAAAAAATGTTCTAAGGAAGGAAGAAGTTGGATCAGGTTTGAAACTGCCTGCAGGTGAGGATCATTAGTAGATTTAGAGTGGTATGTTTTTTACAGTTTTATTGATATATAATTTGCATAGCATAAATTCACCCATTTAACGTGTACAATTCAGCTTCCTGTGGTGATGCATGCCTGTAATTCCAGTACTAGGGTGGTTGAGGATCACAGGTTCGAGGACAGGCTCAGCAATGTAGCGAGACCCTGTTTTGAAACAAAAAATAAAATCATCTGGGGTTATAGCTTGGAGGTACAATGTCCCTTGTGTTCAATCCCCGTTACTACAGAAAAAAAAAATTAAAAAAATAAAGTGTAAATTTGATGGGTTTTGGTATAATATATTATTAACTTGAAATTCTGGTAAAACACAGATAACATAAAATCTGTCATTTTCACTATTTTTGTGAGAACACTTCAGTGGCATTAACTATATTCACAAGGTTGTACAAAACAATTCATTGCCCCAAACAGAGACTGTAATAACTAAGCAACAACTTCTCGACCTTCCTCTCTGAGCTCCTGTTAACCTCAAATCTACTTTCTGTCTCTATGAATTTTTTTATTCTAGATATTTTGTATAAATGGGGCCATGCAATATTTGTCCTTTTGTGTCTGGCTTATTTCACTGAGCAGACTTAATTTTGAGGTGCTGGAGGGGTGACAGGTAGAAGGGGGTGAGAGGCTGATAGGTTTGTTTTTTCATATTGGTGGTAACATTGATCTTATCATTGCTTTTCCTAAGAAAGGTCCTGTGAGTTTTATTTGCTTATTCTTTGAGAGCTGGCGGCAGCCCCTGCCAGCTTCCCTTATCCCCCATCCCAATCACCTGGCACAATTGGATTTTCTCTTCAGATTTGCTTTTCAAGCTGGTAATAGAGCAAGTATTAAGAGGCTGTAGCAGCTTCCCAATTAATACGTATCTCCCTAATAATTAGTTGAAGGGATGCTTTGAAGTCCTGGGATAGTGTTGAAAGCATTCTCATTCTGAAGGAAGGGCCAGGACTTCCTCTGCATTCTCAGTCCAGAAAGAGGGTTATTTTCAGCTGCCGGTGCTGCTCCTTCTCCAAAGTTCTATTGTAAGACTCCCCTCCCTGTCCCGGCCTCCTCCCTGCTCTTTTCTCCTGCCCTCCTTGCCTCTTTCTGTCTCTTAAGACAGCAGCCAAATTCCCTTCGTGCTGCTGGGGGCCCAGCTGAGCAGCTGGTGTTCTCCCCGCAGCCACTGAAGCTTTAATAGGGAGTGGGGCTGCCATAGACGGTCGTCATTTACAATAGAAGCTCAGGGTCCTTCATGGAAGAAAGGTTCTCCCACTCAATCAGGACAAGTAGGTGGGAGCCACATTCAATGGCATAGGGATGGCAGTCCAGGGTCATTCTGGATCCCCTAGATAAGAAGAATGAAGGGCTAGTGCTAGAGCAAAAGATGGATGGGGAATGGAGCAAAGGAGTCTGGGAAATGGAGTGGGTTGGGGAAAGAAAGGAGAACACCAAGAGTGAAGTGGGACTTTGCCTGAGTCTATGTAACATCTACTCATTTCACTGCCCAAATTGTATTTGCCCATCAGGCACATAACTGGAATTCCTCAAGGGCTATGGTATGAGGTGGCAGCTTTGTAATGTATAGATGCTCTTTTAAGAATTAATATGTGGCCAGGCATGGTGGCGCACACTTGTAATCCCAGCATTTGGGAGGCTGAGACCAGAGGATCCCTGTTTGCAGCCAGCCTCAGCTACCTAGTGAAGCACTCTGCAACTTAGTGAGATCCTGTTTCAAAATAAAGAATAAAAAATAGGGCTGGGGGTATAGCTTGGAGATAGAATGCCCCTGAGTTCAATCCCCACTACCGCAAAAAAAAAAAAAAAAGAACTAAACATACCTCCTGAATAAAACCTCATCTGATTTTCATTTTTTAGTATGTTGTGGGTTTGATCTCCCCACTCCAGGACACAAGAAACACGACTGCCATGTTTGGCCGGGGTCCTTTTGTTCTGGAGTCCATCTTGAGTTACAATCAATGGGGCTAGCTGTAGACACACCCAAAGTGCTCTGTGGTATTTACTGTGGTTCTAATTCCAGTTTCCTTCTCGATTGGGAGCTTAAAAATTTTAGCCAAGCAAGTCCTGTTTCTGTTTGAATTCTTTTTTCATCTTCTTGGTTCTGTATCTTTCACTATATCCTCTGCTGCTATAGACAGATCATCTACTTTTGAATGGTTGCTTCCACTTATACTAATGGTAAAAAAAATCTCAGTCACTCTGGTAGCAATTTCTTAAAGTTTTCCCTCCGCGTACAGATTCTTCATTAACTGCATTTCTGTAGCTTCAGCTACTGCTGTTTATAATAGCTGCTATGCAGGTCCATGCAATACTGGACCATTTGTGTATTCATTTTATGAATTTTCTGTGAAATTACCTATAACCCCAAGAACATTATCTTTTTATAGGCCATAGCTTACTCTGTCTTCATGCTTTGTGTGTTCTCTGAGCTGTGAGGCACTGGGAGGGGTTTTATAGTCCCAGAATAACTCCTCATTTTAGTGGTAACCGGCAAAGTTTCCCTACCATAAAGAACTTGTAGGCTGTGTGTTGTCTGTGTTACATCCTCATTGTGCCCTTGATAGCTTTCTGTTCATGTCTACATAAATGTGTGGACACATACGTGCAGAAAGAACACAGAATTAAATGAAGAGTCGGTTATTTGTTTTAGTTAGTGAGTTTATTTTTAATTAAAAAATGGGCCACCAGAATGAGCAATACAGCTGGGCCTGAGGATACCTGCCTGTAACCCAGTACTTGGAAGGTGGAGACAGGAGGATCACAGGTTCAAGGCCAGCCTTAGCAACTTAGGGAGAGAACCTGTCTCAAAATAAAATAAAAGGGGCTGGGAGTCTAGCTCAGAGGTAGAATGCCCCCAGATTCAATTCCCAGTACCAGAAAAAAAGAAAGAAAGAAGAAAGACAGAGAAGGGGTGGAGTAGGGGGGAGGAAGGGAGGAAGAAAGAAAGAAGGCAGGCAGGCAGGCAGGCAGGAAGGCAGGAAGGAAGGAAGAAAGGGCAATACAAAATATCCCAAGAGGCCTTGAGCCTGTCTCCTGTGGGAAGATCTGTGTTTTTCCAGTAGAAGAACTTTGACCGTGACACCAGGCGTTGTGGTGCACACCTGCAATCCACATACTTGGGAATCTGAGACAAGAGGATCACAGATTAGAAGCCAACCTTGATAAATTAGCAAGACTCTCAGCAACTTAGTGAGACCCTATTTCAAAATAAAAAATGAAAAGGGCTGGAAGTGCAGATCAGAGGAGGAGGAGGAGGAGGAGGAGGAGGAGGAGGAGGAGGTTAAAGAACTTTTGACACTTTGACTAGTATTCTCTTGTTTCTCATCTGAATGGAGACTCAGCTTGGTATAGGTGAAACTTCTTCTCTGGGCCTTTTGAAATGAATTTGGTGAGGGTAAAACTAAGTGAACCCTGTATTAGGACAAGTAAGGCTACCTACTATAACAGATAAACACAGAAATTGTTGCTCATGTTGTACATCAATGACTCTGTTTCTAGACACATGGCTTGCCACGTGGCCGATGAGGGACTAAAGCTCTTTCCATCCGTGGTCCTTCTTTTTCTGGGTGTCCGGGATCATTTTCACTCAACTTAAAGAAGGAAAAGTCACTATACGATTTTAGGCAGATTGGATGGGCCAGACCTCTGGGTACAAGACCTTTTCCTCTGCTCACATGTCATTGCTTGGAACTCATTCTCATGGTAAAGGAGAGCTGGACAATGTCATCTACCTCTCTGCCTAGGAGGGAAGAGAAATGGGCTTTCTTTGTAAATAGCAGTCTCTGCCGAGGTCAGGTCGGAGCAGCTTTTTGACTTTTATTGCTTCCCTCAGGCTTCCTGTGTGCATGATTTCCTCCTCCCCCAATCCCCCTGAGGCACGGAGTGTGCATCAGGGAACTTGTCTTTCCTGCCATTTAAATCCTACCATGTTCTTCCTGAAAGGGACAGCATCTGTGTGTCGAGTGTGGATTATGTGCCAGGCACTGTGCCAGGGAATGCTGACTGTGGGGACAGTGGCTTTGCATGGAAAGATACTTTCTCCTGAAACATGATCAGAGAAGCTTGCTAAAAAGAATTGATAGATGAAGAGATTATTCTAGAACACATTCCTATTCTTAGAACCCTTCAATTGGTGCTCCCCTACTTCCTCTGTTCCTACCCCATCAATGACAAAATGACCAGCCTGAATTTCTTTAGCTAATTTGTAAGGTTCTTTTGTTTTTGTTTTTTGTTTTGTGCTTTGTTTTGGTACTGGGAATTGAACTCAGGGACATTCTACCTCTGAACTACATCCCCAACTCATTTTTTATTTTTTTGTGGTCCTGGGGATTGAACCCAGAGCATTCTACCTCTGAGTTACACCCCCTGCCCTATTTTATGTTTTTATTTTGAAACAGGGTCTCACTAAGTTGCAGAGGTCCTCACTAGTTGCAGAGGTCCTCACTAAATTGCCATGGCTGGCCATGAACCTGTGATCCTCCTGTCTAAGTCTCCCAAGTACTGAGATTACAGGTGTGTTCCACCATACCTGGCATTGTTAAAGTTCTCAGTGTCTATCTTTTTAGTATCTGTACTCTCCAAGCACTGGGGTTACCTGGTTTGTTATTATACCTTTAGCACCGTGTAGTCCAGGTGCATAGTATGGAATAGGTGAGGCGCAGCTAGGGCCATGAGTAGCAGCTTCTATTACTATTACCTACTGCCCTTCCCATCCCATTTGTAATGTATACCACAAGGGAAAGCAATACATTTCTGTCACAAACTCTGATTTTCTGATTTTTTTGTTGTTGCTACTTTTTGTTTTCATGTATGTTTTTCTTGAAACATTTTACTGAAAGTGGTGACTTCCCCAGCCCTGAGCTGTCTGGCATGAGGAATTATTCTCGGGTCCATCACCCAGGATTCTGAATGCTAGCATGCCACATGTCAACTGGCTGTGGGGAAAGTCCAATCCTTCCCTGTTGCTGAGGGCTTTCCTCTCTAGCTGCTCCAAATGTTCACAAACACATCTGGACAGTACACAAAGGAACCTGAGAAAGAGGAGGCAGTCTGAGGACTTGGGGATGCAGGAGCTGGACCCTGATTAGGGCTTTGCTCCCCTTACTTAATGAGTACAGAGATAGATCTGAGTAGAGGTCAGTGCTCCTAGACCAGTTAGGCTGCTTGGGAGTCTAGGTGCCCCTTGGGAAACAGGGGACAGGTTTCCTTTCATGAATTCTGAGAAGCAGTCTACATGATAACTGCAGAACTGTGGGTCACTTCATTGATTCCTCTGGGAATGTATTAATTCATCATTCATTCATTCATCCATTCATTCATTCATTCATTCATTCATTCATATTCAACCAATACTCATTGTGTCCTGTTATAGACACTGAAGATACAGAGGTGAACAGGACAGGAAAGGCCCTTCCCATTTTCTAATGGGAAAGAGAGAAGCTAAACAAATATATAGAGGAAGAAAGACTGTATAAAATAAAATAATTTCATGCAGTGAGATGTGCTGTCTCAGTCTTTATGGTGGGGGTATATTCTTGCTGCAGATGGAAATCGTAGCTCCTTTTGTTAGTCTGAGTCAGTGCTGTCGCCTCAGTTACTTGTAGGTCCCCTTGTCCTCTCAGGACATTGAGTGTGCTCTGCAAACCCTCACTCACTCACCTTCTCCCTCCTACTCCTAGCAAGGAGCAGTTGCTCTCCAAGGTCCACGTCAGCCCATTCTTCATCCTTTCTGAACCTATGAGCAAGAAGTCAGGCCATCAGAAACAGCTGGAGCAGAACCAGGCATCATTTGTGTTCCATCTGTCTGGCTTTACCTGGTTCCCAGGCTTCGCCCCCTCCCCTCCCTCAGCAGAGCCTGCATGGCCGCCAGGTCTGCAGACTCAGCTCTGCCCCAGGCGCTGGGATCAATTCTGACACCAGGCAGGAAGAATTTAAGCTGCTGCCGTCCAGCAGTGTTGATTTGGCCTCGTCACCCTGGATGCTTGCTTTTTGTCCCTAATCTTGTGACTCATTCTGACAAGTGGATAGTCTGACAAACGCCTCTGGCCCTAAGTCCTTGCCTTGGTTATTTTCCTGGTATTCAGGCCCTCAGAACCCGAGGATGCTCCTTTCTCAGACAAGTGTCCTGCCTTGGCTTCTAAATCCCCTGGGGGAGTGTCTTACCTTCTTCTTCTTCTTTTTTTTTTCTTCTTGCTCTTCTACCTTGCTTCCTGTGAACAGAGGTCTCCATGGGTGGCTTCCTGTCCACTGGGACTTCTCAGTTTTGCCTATATTTGACCGATTTCTTATGTATGTATTTCTGGGCCCATCCATCTTGCAGATGACCCCTAGTATGTCCTACTGGTGCCCCAAAGCTTACTTCTTGCCCCCCTCTCCTGTGGTCTCTTACTCTATTAACTTCTGTGTTCCTCCCACTGGATAGATCCTTTGGCTCTCCCCTCCATGCGGGCCCTTCCTGAGTACACGAGTCTAATTCCAGATCTCAGGATGCCTGCTGTCTTTCCCATCCTAATGCAGTTAATCAGTCCATGCCCAGCTGTGTTCTAAGATAGGACTCTGCCTTCCCTTGGGACACATCATCCTTCTTCCATCTTTTAAGTTCCTCCAGAGGTCTCAATAATCAAGAAGACTCAGGGCATTGGTTAGCCAGGGTGCAGAGATGGGCTGATGGAATACTCTTAGCTGTCGTAGGGGTGGGGGACAACAAAAACCCCTCAACAGAAGGCGGGGGAAGCTGTAAGTAAGAGATGGCAGCCTTGCTAAGCAGGGATCTCAAATCCCTGTGGTCTGAGGACAGATGTACCATAAACCCATGCGCAGCCTGATGTATACAGGATGGTTAGTTCTGCCATGAGAAGGTTATCTTGCTTGTGCCAGAAGCAAAGATGTCCAGCAGGAGCCCTCCTCTCAAAAGGAAAGGGAGCACCAAACCTCACCCCAAAGGGATTCTATGAAGTCTTGCAGTTGCAAGTCTGATCCTGACAGTCTTGACCTATATCTCTTGCTTCTTCTCCTGGTCTGACTCCAGGCTTTGCCCAGCTAGTTTCCTGCTTGCTTAACCCTGAGTTTTGTCTGGGTCTGACTTACTTCTTATGTATATCTCTGATCTATCCACTTTGGTTTTTGGTAGTGAGGACTGAACCCAGAAGCATTCTGCCTTTGAGCTACATCCCCAGCTCTTCTTAATTTTTTTTTTTTTTTATTGTGAAACAGAGTCTTATTAAGTGGCTGAAAGTCTCGTTAAATTGCTGAGGCTGGCCTCAATACTACTATTCTCCTGTCTCAGCCTCCCAAGTACTGCATGTTCCACCATACTCAGCTCCAAATTAAACTCTTGACTCCAGCTTTGGTACCCAAGTTTACCTGCTTCCAGTTATCATCTTCATTTTTTCCCCATGTATATGTATACATTTATTTCCTCTTTCAAAGTCCCTTTCCCTAAGGAGCTTGTAGTCTAGAGAGAAAATAATGACACAAAGAGTTGTTGAATACAGGTGGGATAAATGTCACACAAGGAAATTTGAAGATGCTACGGAAAGGTGATCAACTTTTTCTGGTGGATCTTGGTATGATTTCTAGAGGAAGAGACTTAAATTGTCATTTGGAAGCAAGGCAAAAGAGCTGTGGGGGCTGAGCTGGGGAGACAGGGGGTGCATGAAGAGTGTTTCAGGCTCAGGGGAACAGTGTGGGCAGAGGTCCTGAGGCACGCAGGGGCTTGTCTACCTCTTTCCTCCAGGCTCAGCATGACCCATACTGTCCACCCAGCAACCAGATGCAGACTTCATTGGCCTGAGAATCTTCCTTTTTGCACTGTGTAATGGAAGCCACATGGAGACATCTCTGCAATTTCCAGCATCTACTCTTATCTCAACTTGGGTCTTGGAGTTGTAGGGAGTATACAACCTGAGGGATTCTGCATCTTTATTATCCACACTGAGTCTCAGTGGGTGGGTCGTGAGCACTTGTGGTCTCCAGAAGATTATCCAAGGCCCTGAATCCGTGGGCCTAGCCTTCTTTCTGCCACAGGCTTCCAGGGTGAGGATCTGCATCTAGCTCAGTGCTTGGCTCACAGTGCGTGGCCCTCCACAAATGCTAGCTGATTTGATTAGATTTGATCTGGGTCAATGTAAATAGGTGCAGCAGGAGAAACAGAAGAGAGAAATCAAAGGATGATGACTACAAGGAGAGCAGTGATGTAATTTTAACCTGAAAATTATCTGTAAATAGACTGCACAGTTTATTCAAACCTCAGTCTTTCATAAACTAATTATATGCAAATGCCTCTATGGTCTTCCTTAACATCTTGTATTCTTGGATAGAACATTTTGGAGCAACTGATTGGAGCTCCTCAAGAGGGATAAAGATTTAGACTCTTTGGGTTGATGGGCATCATCAGCAGAGAAGCAGTCTTTTTGTTTTTTGTTTTGTTTTGTACTGCAGGCCAAATCAAGAGGCATACTGCCTCTGGATTAGATCCACAGCGCCATTTTATTTTCAAACAAAGTATCACTAATTGCTGAGGGTCTCACTAAGTTGCTGAGGCTGGCCACCACGATCTTGCCATCCTCCTGTCTCAGCCTCCCAAGTACTGGGATTCCAGGCATGCACCACCACATCATCCTGCTAGCGGCAGTACTTTAATACACTGGTCTCTCCTCCCATGAAGATGCCCTCTTCAATCAAATTCTCCCAGGTAAGCACTGCCTTACTTCTTTATTGGAAATTTCCAGTAGTAGCAATGCCTAATATTGGGGCAAAGCTGTTAATTTCTCTCTTTTTTGTCTTGCCTTTCAAAACCTCTGGATAAATCGGATTCTTTTTCCTTGTGATTTCCATTCACATGTTTGAAGATGCCCACTGGGCCTCCCTATGACTTATAACTGTATGTACTTCCCACTGTGTTATGAAGCCCTCTCCTGCAGGCTCATCTCTAGGACTCTGAGAAGAAGCTACCTGCAGGGCTGCTGAACAGGGCTCAGCCTTGCAGCTGTCCCTGCATCTCCCTCATGACCCCATTGCCACGCCACTTCTCCTGTGACTGGGACCACACTTACTCTGAAGCTCCTAGATTTCTGTTTTAGCCCCCTGCTTGGGATCTAGTACCTTGAACTGGGGCCCGGTCTTACCTCACAAGGCCTCCCTCAGAGTGGAGCCAAACTTCCGTCCCTATGGATGAGTCCTTGGCATTTTATGCCAAGTACTTCTGCTTGCCTTCTCCTTGGCCCCTTGCCTGCTGTTAGGCTGCACTGATCCTGTCTAGCCCTGCCTTGGACATTAACTGCCTGCATGACCTCAGATTCCCTGTTTCCTAGCCTGCAAATTGAATGAGTTTGAGTACATCAGTAGATATAAAAACTAGACCCTTCTTAAAATCACTGGGGGTAGGGGGTGGGGGACTTTACACAGTTCCCATGCAAGGGCCAGGGGTAGGATTAGGAAGGGAAAATGTAAGGCAGCATCCCTCCCAGGAACCAACGTAGCGCCTGTAGGACCTAGACAGTGGTTGTCTCCTGGCATTTTAGGGCCTAGGAGCCTGGCTTGCTTCACCCTAGTCCCAGCCGTGCCATACCAAGGCTGCACTACCAGAGATTCTGATCTATTTGGTCCAGGAAAAGGCCCCCCCCCCAAAATGAGATTTTGTTGTTGTTACTGGGAATTGAACTCTGGGGCATTCTGCCTCTGAACTATACCCCAGCCCTAATTTATTATTTTTTTTTATTTTGAAACAAGTTCTTGCTAAGTTACTGAGGCTGGCTATGAACCTGTGATCCTCCTGTCTCAGCCTCCCATGTATTGGGATTATAAGCATGCACCATGACAGTTGGCTTGGAATTTTTAGAAATTACGCAAGAGGTTAGTATGTGCGCCCAGGGTTGTGAATCACTGGGCAGGTGATCTCTTGGGGTCTGTTATTCAAGTGGTTGCTCCAAGACCCTGAGATTCCGAACCTTGCTTCTCTACCTGTGCTTGGCCCTGGGATTTTGCTAATCAGGTGTGATGCCCTACTCTTTTCTGGTGGGTCTGTCTTGTTTCCAGATTCCAGTTGGGCTTAGTCTGACCTGTCCCCCTCTTGACCAGGGCTTTGTTCTGACCAACGTTTCTCTTTTTCTTAGGAGAAGTCTCCCTTGGAGGACAGAGGTTCCAAGCTCACTATTCTCTTAGCTGTCCTCAGGACCTGTGCTAGTTGCTCGTGTCCCTTTTACACGATGTGATGTGAAGAGCTTATGATACTGTAGTATTTTGGTACACTCCTCTGCATTCATCCAACAGGTATGTACTGGGCATCTGTCTGAGGCCCTGTCCTGTGCTCTTGCTGAGAAGCACAGAGATATGTGTATGGTATTCTTTCTGACTAGAGTAGCCTATGCTAGATCCGTTTTTCCCCAAGTGCATTCTGTTAATAGATGTTTTGCAAAACAAAACAAAAAATTAAAAAGTGTTTCCTGGTCAAAGAACTTAGGAGGACTTGAGTTAACATAAACAGGTTTCTTTATTGAAGGGCTTCTCAGACTCTTCCCTGCCCTCTCCCCTCCCCTTGTACTGGAGATTGAACTCAGAGGTGGTCTGCCTCTGAGCTATACTCCCAACCTTATTTTATTTATTTATTTTTATTTTGAAACAGGGTTTCCCTAAGTTGCTAAGGCTGGCCCCAAACCTTGATACTCCTGTCTTAGCTTCTCAAGTACTGGGATTACAGGCGTGTGCCACCACACCCAGCCTCAGACTCTTTAATACACTACTATCTACTGTGCAACTCCACAAGAGAAATCCAGTGTAATATAATGCCCAAATGTATTTCACCACCAAATTCCCATTTAACATGAAATATTCAGATCTTTTGGGAAATGCTGCCATAAATTATACAATGCTGAATTTGGTACCAACCTTAATTTTAGATATGAGAACTCTGTTAATGTGACCTAAAGTTGCAGCTGAATTGCTTGGTCTTCTTTCACATAGCCAGCAGGTCAGCAGGTGCTTCGTTGTGGAATTCGTGCTGTTGAGATTTTGGAACCTGACTGTGGGATCTATCAAGCTTAACTTTACTGATTTTGGACCACAGTTAAACACTGTTGAGATCTTTTTGATCCGAATCCAGTCAGCCAACATATTAGCCAGGTTTCTCAACTATGTGTTATATACTTAAGCTACAACTTAAGTAAGAAGGTCTAATTGGTCTTCACCCACACCTCCGAAGAGCATGCTGAGTGAGGCAGAGCCCTGCGTCACAGCACTAGAGACTTCTCTTGGAATTAATCCACTTAACTGAGTCATCACTGGGCCCACCGCCCTTCAAAGGATAAGATGAGAGGTTTGGGGGAGTACTTCATGGAAATCCACATTCCCTTGGATGACCAGTCTAGAAATACTTCCAAAGAAAATAAGGTTAATTTTTAGGTCTTTCAAGGAGATTATTTTATTTTTGTAATTATAAAAGTAACCTATGTTCAATATAGAAAATGTGGAAAATATAGGAAAAAATGCGTAAGGAAGAAAATTAAGCCCACCCACAACCTAACAACCCAGAGATCTCAGGTAACTTTCACTGTCTCTTTCCAGTCTTTTTTTTATATACATATGTATTGATTTATTTAGAAATATTTATTGAGTATCTTCTATGTGCTGAACACTGTATTCTAGGCACAGCAGTAATCAAAAGACTCCCTTCCTTCCCCTCAAATCCTGCCCTCATGGAGCTTACATTATGGTAGAAATGAATGAATGAAAGAAAGAAAAAGAGAAAATATTTGTTAAAAGGTACTTTTAAAATGTCCTTTCTGGGCATGGTGGTACACATCTGTAATCCCAGTAGTTGGAAGCTGAGATAGGATGATTACAGGTTCAAGGTGAACCTCAGCAATTTAGCAAGATCCTCAGCAATTTAAGGAGACCCTGTTACAAAATAAAAAACAAACCGGGCTGGAGGTGTAGTTCAGAAATAGACTGTCCCTAGGTTCCATTCTCAGTGCTGATAAACAAACAAACAAACAAACAAACACACAAAATAACTTGCTTCTCTCTCACAACTTGACCTTGTAACAGAACTATCCCTGGAATGAACTTGTGTTGATGGATCTAGGCCAACTTCTGATGATTCCTATTTTCCTTACTAAATGTTCTCAACTGTCTCTTGAATAGTGCAATCTAGAATTTTCTGGGGGTCAATATGAAGCTTACAGTTTCTAGAATGTAACTTTTACATTACTTTGCAAGTTGGGACAAATGTGCTTATATTCAGTCACTTAGAACCTCTTCTTTTTCACTATTTCTCCGAGACACAGATTGTAGTTCCCCAGTCCAACTTCTCTGGGAAGTAATTTGTCAAAGCTTGAAGACTTGAGTTAATTTACAGGTATTCTTCCTCTCTCTCCACCCATTAAGGATTTCCATCTATTCCTACCTGAGTTTATTCTACCCTTCCCAGATGACAGACAAGGTAGAAGTAAAAGGAGTTGTGAGTGCCAAGCATGGTAGCAAAAGCCTGTAATCCCAGTATTTGGGAGGTTGAGACTGGAGGATAACAGGTTCAAGGACAGCTTTAGCAAGGTAGCAAGACTCTCAGCAACCGAGTGAGATCCTGTTTCAAAAAAATAAAAAATGCTCGGAGGTAGAATGCCTCTGGGTTCAATCCCTAGTACCACAAAAATAAAATAAAATAAATTAAGCTCTGAGGTTCTGGTTTTTTCTGCTATGCATTGGTATTACATTATCTGCTCCAAATAGTAGCCTCTTCCCTTCTTACATTGCACTTAAGGAGGGAAGGTTATGGGGGAATCTGAAGGAACACCTTTTTTATTTTCATTAGTCTCAATAGTTATCTTTAAAAAAAAATTCTGACAATATTTTTGTGGAGCTGAGTACTACGCCACCCTTTTGGATTTGCCTACTCCCTCATTTTACAAATAAGGAAACTGAGGCTTCCATTTAGTAAAGGGAATTTCATAAATCTTGATTCCCAAAAGAATTATAGTATTCATTTCAGTCAACCTAACAGTATTGGAGAAAAAAAAAATCTGCAAGAAAAAAAGATCACTATAGGGGAGAAACAGGACCTCAGGAGAAATTTAATTGAGAACCCCTCTCATGGGGAGAGGACAATGGATTCCACTGAAAGAGCCCCAGATTGTAGCAAGTTTTCCCTGGTTGCAGACTTCCCACTGGGGCCATTCTGGTCTGTTCTGCTTGGGGGAATGGCAATCCCCCACCCCCTTCGCCTTCAGCTTTGGGTTCCAACATAGGAAGCCAAACAGCTGGTTCTTCTCCATACGCGGCCACCCCAGCCCTGCTCTCTTCATTAACTGAAACCCTTCCTCAGGGGAGCGGCTGGCAGCTCCCTTTGATTGGCTATTGACAGTCATGCTGGGGCTTCTAAGTAGTTCCTTGTTAACCTTGAAAGATGACTATTTTAGTGGTTTTTTTTTTTTTTTTTTTTTTTGAGTCTCTGTCACCACCTGCAGACAGATGCAGATGATTTAAGAAGTAGAAGCAGGTAGGAATTCTGTGACCTTCAAACAGAGATATCCTCAGGATAAGTGGGCACAGAAGAATCACCCCGTAACTTGTCTGTGTCTTGACTATCCTTATGTTCTGCTCTATTCCCCCATCCGCTGTGGCAGGTAAGAGGGTTCATGACACCCTCTGTAGGGCCGGGGTTGCCAGGCAAGCTCCGAAGGCATCTACACTATTTCTCTGGAAATGGCCTTCACAAATGCTGGGTTAGTAACGGACCTGGGTAGATGCCATTTTGGCATCGAAAGTGCCATTTTTTAGGGCAAAGGCTGTGAGGGTAAGCACATAAAACACAAACATCAAGTTCATTTAGTCTATTTAAATGTATAAATAAATAAAGCTATTTCACTTGTGCATTTTCTAAACCAAGACCAGGAAACATAAAGTTCTCCGCAATAAATAACAAAATATAAACTTTGGCATCATTCTATAGCCAGTAGAGTCAGAAGAAGGCTAAGTAACAGAAAAAAAAATGGGGAAGAGGCTAGAGTTGTGAGCAGGAGAGGAAGAGAAGGAAAGGGACAAGCCATGTGACCGCCATCTCCACTGCTTCCTTGACTTCTTCGTGAGGTCATAGCACTTGTGGGTTAATACTTGAACAGGTTCTTGACTCTAAATTCTGCAGGGACCTCAACCAGGAGGATCACACTCATCTGGTTTTGTGAATCAATAACACAGTTACTTTACAGTTAACTGCTGTACCTAATATACCAGTAGAACTCTAGTTTGGTCCTGTGAGAAATGCTCCTAGACAGTTGGACCTGGGACTCTCTGAACCCTCATCCCTTATCCTGCTGGATCAGCACTGGCCACGATTGTCCTGTAGCTCCTGCTGGGTTGATTTGGACCCATCTCTTCCTTGCAGCAGAGCTAATAGGCCAACTGCAGACTGTAGTCTGCCTCCAACTGTTCACTCTAGAGTATACAGATGTCTCCCTGTGTTTCTTGTACTTTAGCTATTTCTGCTCCTATTGCTACCATACATATTCATGCAAATGCAGGAGTTTCAGGAGATACAATTCTCTTCCAATGCAAACCTGTTCTATGAATGCCTTCTGCAGTAAAATGCCTCTACAAAATGTCTGCAAATGTCTTCCCCAGCTGTTGTAGAAGGGGTTTTTATCGTCTTTCCATGGGTTTAGACAGGAAAAGGGCAACTCCGAGATGAAGAGCTGCCTGGAAGACTTCCCCCTTCCATTAGCAGCTATTTGCTCTCTGATTGTATCCTGTGTCCAACCATCAAATGCCCTCAGCCACAGCAGCTGTGGCTAAAGTTTGTTTTATTTTAATTTACTATTTCTTTCCTACTTATGTGTAGTCTGTGCATTTCTACTTTCCCTGGATTGCTGATTTCGTATGTCATTTTCCATTGTTGGTTCTAACAGGTCTATCATTTCTCTCACCCCAATAGCATCCACCTCCATCACTAACCTAGACTTTAAGACCTCAGCTTCTGATGGATGTGGTAAGGCACTCTTATAGTCTCAGTATTTGGGAAGCTGAGACAGGAAGATCTTAGGTTCAAGGACAGTCTAGCAATGTAGCAAGGCTCTCAACAACCTAGCAAGACCCTGTTTTAAAACAAAACATAAACAAAGGGGCTGGGGTATAGCTTGGAGGTAGAATGCCCCTGAGTTCTATCCCCAGTACCACATATATACACAAAAATAGATCTCAGCTTCATTGGCACTTAAGCTCTGGTCAAATTGAATTCCACCTGGGTCCTGTTATACTCTGAGACCTGGATTATCTTAATATCCCAGGTTTCAGTACTTGAATCAGTACCAGTATAGACCATGTTAATAAAGCAAGTTTGCTCTAATACTGTTTCTTCCACTGCCTTTCTAGTACCTATGACCAACTGGGAGCAATCCCAATGTCCCCATTAACCATAGGTACTTGAGTTAGATTGACACCATCAAGCACCTACGAGTGCTGAACATTTACCAACATTATTCATATATGTGTCTCCTCTGAGCTTCTGAGGATGCAGCTTCTTTACAAAGTACAGGTATGTAGGCAAGCAGCTATATTTATTGCTCTTAGTCTCCAAAGGGTTACTAGGGAAGGATGAAGACCCCCCAAAAAGATGTATCTACTCAAACTTAGAAGGATTCCAGACAGGATGAAATCATTAGGATTCTCTGAGGTTTGGCTAAATAACGTGGTCTCCTTGGCTAGTGTAGAAATAGTCCCAGACCAATACTTATCAAACTTGAATGTGCAGAAAAATCATCTGAAAGTCTTCTGAGGCAGATTCTGACTTAGCAGGTGTGACCTGAGCACAGGCCTCCAGGTGAGGCCAATCCCACTGGTTCTGCTGGCCTGGACTATATTTTTGAATAGTAAGGAATTAGAGTTCCTTTCCACTAGGCTCTAGACTCATTCACATCACAGGCTCCTCTTAGCTACCTGAGACTCGCCATTTGGAAAATGGGAATATGGAACTGCCTGAGCGCTTTGTCCCTTACAGTGCTAAAATGTAATGCTCCATACAACGTGCTACATCCTGCTAGGCATCAGTGTCACCTCTTCTCAGATATCTTCCCCGGAACTCCAGTGAAAGTTCTCATCCTGCGCCCCTTTCACGCTTCAATGCAATTCAACTTAGAACAGTTCAGTTGAGAAGCCTTCGCTCAATATTACTGACATACCAGAAAGTTTCTTTCTTTGGGGTTGAGCAGACAATGATGCCATTAGCAAAGGCAGAAGTTTGCGTTTAAACGATGAAAGAGCTGACTTGAGAAGATAACCAAGTTCATATTTACTATACGATGTGCCACATACCCGTGATATGCAGAGGTGGAGAAACTGCATGGCCTGGTACCCTCGAGAGGCAGGACATGTATGTTTGGAACTCAGTCCCAATGTTCACAACCTGTGTGATTCTGGACAAGTTGCTTAACCTTTCTATGCCTTGGTTTCCTCATATTTAAGGTGGGAATGGAAACAGCACTTATCTCATAGGGCTGATTTATTAGGAAGATTAAATGAGTTAATATTTGTAAAATGTTTAGAATTCTGTTGGACTATAGTGTTTTAAAGATATGCTTGCTCGACAAACATATCTCCTGGAGGTGTCACTCAAGAAAACTCTGGGTAGGAGATATGGATTAGGGAGCTGTCAATATTTAGGTAAGGGATAGGAGCAGAAGATGTTTTCCAGGGAGAATGTAAGTTGCAGACCGAGTGACAAAGGAGGAAGAAATGGACTCTTTAGGGAAGACCAAAGATTTAAGGAGTAGATGGGGGAAGAGGATACAATGAGGAGATGGAGGAGTAGTCTCAGGAGCAAAGGTGACCCAGGGGAAATGAAATTAGAAGCCAAATAAACAGAGAATTTTAAGGAAGGGGCAGTGGTCAACAGTGGCAAATGCCATAGCACCGTCAAATAAGATTGGGAATAAAACACAGCCATTCCTTCTGATGGCTAAGAAATCATGTTTCAGGCTACATAAAATTCTAACTTATATCTGCCTTCACCCACTAAGTCATGAGCCTTCAATGTAAAGGGCTGAATTTATTATGCAGCCTTGTATACCCAGGAGCAAGCATACGCCTGTAACATGTCAGGACTTTCTCAGTGTTGCACAAATATTTATTTATTTTTTGCTAGACTCTCTAATGATTCTCAATCCTCAGTGATCCACTTTATTCTGTCTTTTGAATAATTAGACAGTAAACAGCGGAGAGCATCTCATTTCCTGTCCTGCCCTTTCTTCTTGGGGGACCCCCTAGGAGAGGCAAGGCCAGTATTTCTTGGTATAGAGCATCCTTTTATGGGGAGACTAAGTCATTGCAGAAGTTGAGATGCAGTCCTATGAAGCCGGGGATGGGGGTCGCTGCCTGGTAAACATCTCGGGGGGGGGGGGAAGACAACTGTCTTGGCCTTCACAGCATCAACAGACAGGATCGCAGCTCTTCCTTTTAGGCCAAAGTGTAATAGCAGGGTCCCATGGCTGTGTGCTGGGTGGCCCCTCAGGTCTGTCTGCCATGGTGGCATTAGCCATTTGATGTCCAGGATCCCTACCTGCCACCTACAGTGGTACTGAGGGAGAACCTCTTCCTTGGGTAGCAGGTTGGGCCAACTGACCTCAAAGATCCCTTCCAAGTTGAAGACTGCAGAGGCCTAGGCAGTCACTGAAGGCCACTGAGGGCAGAGTGCGGAAGTCCTGGGAGGCAGGTAGGCAGGCTGTTCAGGCTTCCATCCATTGGGGGATAAAAGCAGAGTGGCAGGGAGAAGGGAGGGTGAGCAGGAGGAAGGAGGGGGAGTATGTGGGCTGTAGGCCTGCAGAGCCCTTGCCCAGAACTCCTAATTCCTCAGGCCCCTGTGGGCCAGGTGAGAGGGAGGAAGGAAGAGGGGGTGGAGGGCTGGGAAGATGGGGGGAGCTCTGACTCATTCTAGTGTTGACAAATAGGCTGGATTCCTTTCACTCGGCTGGACTTTGCCCTTTCAGGATGTACAGCCAGCGTCAGCACACTGCTAATGGGGCTTTGAGAGTCTTCTTTTGATGAGCACGTCCCAGAAAGCAGGTATTAGCCATTTCTGCTGGGGAGGCAATGAAGGCATTTGCAGCTGAAATCGGCTTTCCTGGCTGCCCTAATAAAGCAGAGACTTTCAAAGCCCCATTAGCAGTGTGCTGACTGCAGCTTTACATCTGTACTAGTCCGGTTCAGGGGAGGGGAGAGCTGGGCACTCCGACCCTGAGCCCCAAGAAACAAACTGCCTCTGACCAAAGCTGTCTTCATTTCCAGTGATAGACTGTGAGCTCCTTAGGAGAGAGACTTCGTCTTCCTATCCTGGGAGCCTAGCATGGTGCCTGGCACAAAATAAATGCAGAATTACAGAATTCTGGCTTACAGAATTGATAGATGAGTTTGGAAGGGGTCATCTGTTAAAAGGAGCTGGAGCAACATGTTATGGATGGCTCCTACCCCTTGGTAAGCAGGCAATATATGCTTATGAGATGGATGAATAACAGGTAGGGCAAAGAGGGGGCTGGGGAAGGAAGGGAACGGGTGGTGTGGGAGGAAAGGAAACGCAGCTCCTCTCTCTGCCTCCTACTTGCTGAACTTTTCTACAGGTAGGAGACTCCACAGCTCTCCCCAGGGAGGAGGAGCCAGAGAACCTTCCCCTAGTTAGTTCCTGAAGGTGAGAAAGAGCATGGAGGAGGGAGGGAGGGCATTTTATATGTTGTATATGCTGAGAAATCAGTATTGACAGGAATGCTCTCCACTTTCTGGTTGAGATAACTGAGCCTCTCAGAAGTTATGTGCCTTAGCTGGGAGTGGTGATACACGCCTGTAATCCCTGAATTTGGGAGGCTAAGACAGGAGGATCACAGGTTCAAGGCCAGCCTCAGCAACTTAGTGAGACCCTTAGTAACCTAGAAAGACCCTCAGCAACTTCGCATGCTCTTGTTTCAAAATAAAAAATAAAAAGGGCTGGGGTGCCGGGCGTGGTGGAGCACGCTTGTAACCTCAGTACTTGGGAGGCTGAGACAGGAGGATTGCAGGTTTGCAGCCAGCCTCAACTACTTAGTGAGGCCCTCTGCAACTTAGTGAGACCCTGTTTCAAAATAAGGAATAAAAAATAGGGCTGGGGATGTAGCCTAGTGGTAGAATGCCCCTGGGTTCAATCCCTAATACTACAAAAGGGGTGGGGCTGGGGTGTGGCTCAGAGGTAGAATGACCTCTGGGTTCAATTTCTTGTGTTCAATCCCCAGTACCTACCCGCCCCCCAAAACGAAGTTAGTTATGTGCCTTGTCCAGACTTACGGAGATGTAAATGAGGGAGCCAGAATTCAAAGCCAAATCAGCCTGCCTTCCAATCTCACTCTTTCCCTCAACCACCTCCTGTTTTCCCTCTGACCACAGAGCCCGACAAGGCTGTCATTCTGGATGTCAGTGGTTTCTAGACAGATGGTCTTTCCCACCTGCCCCACTGGTATGCACATGCTCCTCGTTAGGTAGCAGTCTCAACGTGGGTTGTCCACATTTTCCATCAGCTTCCTCTTTTGTGATATAAAGCAAATGTCTGGGGGATTGGTGGAGGGACCAGCAGGGCAGCGTTGCTGGCCACCAATCTCCATCAGGTCAGATAATGTTCCTCCAGGTGCACGGCTCCTCCCACCATTTCCCATGTCTTCCTGAATGCACGTGCTTTCAGACAAGACCTTCCAAGAGCTCTGAAGAGGGAAATAAATAACAAACAAAAAACGGAATGAAATAAATACATCTAAACCTGGGCAGCCAGAACCACCTGCCCTTCTGTATTTACTCCTCACATTTGTTAAGAGTCCTACTGTTGCTGGTCTCAAGCCTCTGGAAGCCACTGGTGTGTGACTGGGGCTTTTTGCCTGGCTGGGATGCCATTTGAATATTTCCAGTCAAGATTTAGTCGCTGCACATCTTTTTGAGTCTTCTAATCAGAGAAATTAACTCTCATCAGACACAGGAATTAATCTTTGTTAGTGTTGTTGTCAGTCTAACTTTGCCTTCCTCGGTGCCAGACGTGGAGAGGGACATCCTAGGAGGGAACTGCTGCCACCAATGCCAAAAACCTTAATAGAGGGATGGAGGCTGGCTCCTTCTCCTACCTGAGTCCAGGGGTATATGGGACCCTCAAAGGATTCTTCTCCGGTGTTCAGCACTGAGCTGTGCTATATGCAGGGCTCCAAAAATGCTGAGTGACTCGAATGTGTGGGTAGTTATGGCAGGAAGGGAGAGGAAGGATACCAAAGCAAAATGGTGATAACCAGCTAGAAATGTACCGGATGGCAATATACAATGGGGTAAATTCTTTACTGGTTCACCAGTGTGCTTACTCTACCCACTTGTCTCTTGGAGTCATTCTTCAGTGGATGCACGTACGTGGCAGGGGGACAAGAATGGTGACAACAGACCCTCCGTGGCATTTATGAAAAATGTGGAGCCAACTTCAAGCTTCAGAGAATCACCACTTCAGTCACGGAGAAACGATAATGCTAAGAGAATCAGATTGCCGCAGAATAAATAAATGTGATGTTAACACCATCTTCCATAATATATATTTCATATCCTCTCATTTGCTCATGAAAAATATATTATGTAGATGTGTCTGTGATGATCACATTCATTGACTCCACAGCACTTGATTTTGTTAGTGTTGAGCTCTCTGTGCAGGCAAGTCAGCAGCCATCAGCCTATTGTCTAGAGCATTCTAGAGCCGGCTGTCACTTGAAGTTACAATAGGTTCTTGCATGTAGTTTCTTTTGCAGGATTAAAAGAATCTGGGGGCCTTTGCTTCCGAGTGAAGGGTGGCGGGGAAGGACTAATCATCAGGAGAAATGACTTTCATCATGTTATCTCATCATGTCCTCTGTGACCTTGGAAATTCACATCCTCTCTCGCTGGTCCTCAGTTTTCCCATCTGAAAAATGTGGTATTAGATAGAATAATCTCTAAGGTCTCTTCTAGCTCTAATCTTTAGTTTGTCTGAGAAAGAGAGCAGGGCAATGACCTTAGATATTTATGGCCAAGGAGATGAGAGTTTCTTTATAATTTGGGTCACAGAGGTAATAATTTAGGCCATGTCATGGCCACATTTCAGAGCCACAGGAGTATCCTACCTGGATAAGGCTCTCTGTTTCACACTCTCCATTTCTTGGATGATTGCTCGCTCTGCTACTGGGATTTAAAAAAAAAAAAGAAAAAGAAAAAACCTCCAAGACGAGTCACTTTCTCATTGGCCTGTGACATGCTACATGAGCCATCTATACTATGGATGCAACCTGGGATGCCACCGACGTTGATTCATACCTTGGTGACCTCATGGATCACTGACAGCCAAGTCACCTGGCATGCTGCCTGGAATTCACCGGGGCCTGTCAGAAGCCCCAGCTGCACCTCCGTTTTGCAGGCTACCGCAGGCCCAGAGGCTACCCTTGGGTTTCCAGCCTACTGTTGTCAGTCTAAGGAACAATCGCATCTTCAAATCAAAAGTCAGGAATTCTAAGAGGAGCAGTGCTGCTCACAGAACTGAGTGACGACTTGCAGAAGTACAATGAGATAACAAAGTCTCTTTCAGACATCTTTTCATAATCCAAAGCCCTAGGTAGCCAATAAACAATACGCCGCCAGCCAGGCCGAGTTCTTGCTATCTTGTTGACGGAAGCATTCATTGTGTGGCTTCCTGGGCATCCTATTATTGGGGAGAGGAGGACTCTGACCACTTCTGCATAGTGTAGATTAATCTGCAGGCTGCACGACACCTTTACTTCATCGTCTTTGTCTCATCGGGTGTCGCGAGGGAGGGTGAGTCGCTCTCTCTAGTTTTGGATACTTGCTTTTAATCTTTTTTTGCTGCCTTTGATTTTTGCTTCTGGTACCAGGGAGGGCAGGTTGTCATGGAAAGAGCCTGGTGCCTGGCTTAGCATGCAGTGTGCTGAAGGAGCAACACTCTAAGCATTCGCCAGTGGGTTCAGGGCCAAGGTGACCAGATCGCCTTTCTTGGCCTTCATGCTTGGTGATCACATTAGCTTGAACCAGGCATACAGCTATGAAACACAGCTACCAAAAGACAACCAACTCCACTGCAGGGCCACAGACTTACAATTAGAGAAAGAGAGGGCTGGATAATAGAGGTCAATGTCAATTTCTGAGAACACTCATACTTAGAGAATATTTGGTACCCCCCAAAAATTGTTCCATCTCAAACTTGGAAATTGATCCTGGATAGAGCCTAGGTCTTAAAAGAAATAGTGCTTTACACTCAATGGGTCTAAAATAAATTTAAAATAGACTTTCTCCTTTGGTTCCTCTTCTATGGCTTTATGAGAGGTAGCAAGTGATGCTGTAGAGCGGAAAGCAGTGGTTTTGAAATCAGATTGAAATTTGTCTGAGTTCCCATCATTGACACATCTGTAAAGGGGGGATAATAATTCCTTCTTCATGATCGTGGTGAGGCTTAGGGTGTGTGTAAAGAGCATGGCACACAGTAGGTGCTCAGTAAATGAAAGCATAATTTATCTGGAAGTGTGATAATCCTCAACAAGAATTGGACCCTAAGCTGCTTTGGTGGCCCTTTCTGTCCAGATTTGTTATAATTGACGATCTAGTTTCAGTAACTGATTCGGTCCCTGTATGGCAAATGGGATGATTTTGCTGTCTGGGAGCTTTATGCAATTTGTCAGGGAGAGAGCTGACTGCCTCATAGCCAGTAGAAAATTAACACTTTTTGTATGTTTCTAGATAGGAAGGAAGAATGTGGCTTAGGGCCTGCACAGTGAAATTTGTCTGGCTTGAAGTGGAATACTGACCACAGTCCCTTGTCAAGCCCCCTTGAGGCCAGATATGTTCCAGAATTTGGATTTTTTCAGATTTTAGAAAAGTAACAAGGTTCCATTCCTATATGTCATGTAATACCCTCAACAGAGTCCTGGCCCTAGACTTGTCAGCAAAAAACACTCAGATTTCTTTTGCAAATATTCATCTTAAGTGGGATAAAAGAAGTCTACAAAGAAATTCAGGTCAGGTCATGTTTTGCTGCCAAATGAGTTATAAAAAAATCTTAATATTCAGGGCTTTTTGGATTTCAAAATTATACCTCATTGATTTATAATAATAATAGAGATAATGATGAATAATAACAGTTGCATTTAATAATCACTCTCCTTGTGCCAGGGTCACTAAGTGTTTTACATATATTTTCATGTTTGTTCTCTAACATTCCTAGGTAGTCAGCATTATTGTTTTCTTTTGAGGAATAAGGAAAATAAGGCTCTGAGATGTGGAGACTTACCAGGTTACCCAGCCAGTAAACGGCAGTCCTAGGATTTGAACTTAGATCCATCTGATTGTAAAGCCCATGCTGGTAAAAACAAATTCATGTTTTTCCATGCATAGTAGAGACTGCCTCACCCAGATAATTTGTCTTACGGGTGATTAAATATTTGCAAGGCTATTTTAGCCTTGCGATTTGAGGCTAGGAATGACTTAAGCTGGCTAATAGCTGCAAAGTATAAAGGAACAAGAGATAAATGGGTGACATAAAACTAGCCATTGTCATATTAGCAAACCAGCTGTATTGACAGGACCATGGCCAAGACAACCTCTGACCTTGGTCTGATCTCCCACCATCCAAGAAACATCTCCTTGGTATTTAAATGTCTTACTTGGAACTTAGCTGTCCAGAAGTGGGGAGCGAGTTGCCCAGGCCCAAACCCAGACCAGGCCTTCTTTCTGTGTATGACCTCTATTGTGTGGGTAGAGTACTACACAGGAAAAAAAAATACTAATGAGTCTTAATGTGGGAGGAAATGGCCATCCTAAAAATAACGCCTGGCCCTGTGGAGTAATGACATCATTAGCCAACTCCAGCCTAAAGGGATTCTAAGCACTTTTGACTAGACATTTTATTTTAGCACGAGATGTATCAAGTAGACCTATTATGCCTGTCAACCCAAGCAAGGGTTGCAAGGCAAGAATTAAGTGAAAGGGGTATGTGAAGGGCCATGACACTTCCTTTAATCACATTTTACATAATTGGAAGAGTTGCTATTTCCAAATCTTTGGCCCGGCAGCCTTCATGACCACAACAAAACAGATCTGGGAAGTGAAGAAATTCTATCGTCTGGAAAGGACCTGACATTTTAACTCAATTCTGAGTCTTGGGGAGGAAATGAGGCCTGGGGAACTGGATTAACCAAGATATGCGGAGAAAGATGCAAGAAGATGTCATGGGGAATTCCTCCCCACCAGGTTTATCCTTCTTTTTTTTTTTTTTTAAGCTGACAAGCAGAAGGTTTCTTCCTTCCCATGGTCCTTTCCTAAACAGGGTTCTTAAATCATCCATGAAATGAAAAGGCCTCATCACCCTCTGCTTAGCTTCCTTCACTTGACCAGGTGAGGCCTGGATTGTACTTATCTGTCCCTTCTTCTCCCGCACTCGCTGTAGTGTCTGGCATGTACTGGGACCTTCAATAAAAATGTGTTGAATTAGCCAAGCATTCTGGTGCAGGCCTGTAATCCTAATACTTGGGAGGCCGAGACAGGAGGATCGCAGGTTCAAGTCCAGCCTTAGCAATTTAGTGAGGCCCCGTTTCCAAGTAAAAAAGAAAAAGGGTTGGGAGTGTAGCTCAGAGGTAGACTGCTCCTGGGTTTAATCCCCAGTACACACACACACACACAAAAAGTTGAATTATCAAATGCCTGTGAATTACTTTTATACATCTCTGTTCACTTATAAGAAGTTATTACTAATATACTCTAATCCCAAGAAAGGAAGGGGAAGCCAGTCCTTTTCCAAGATGGAAGAACAGTGAAATGCACACTGGACTAGGGGCATGGAGACCTGTATGCTGTATCCTGTGTGTGCCTTGGGTCATGTGGTTCTAAAAACTCAGGCTCAAGTAATGCTGGAATCCCTTAGTATCTCCTGGCTTCACAGAGGAGACTGGCTTTAAACCTGGCTATCATGTGTAGACAAATCAGTCTACTGTGGAAAGTCAGACTGAAAGGGTCTTTCCCTTCCCTCCACACTGGGGGTTCACTTCCCCGAGAAAGCAGAGGGGGTGAGGTGTGACGGCTCTTTATGTGGTCTGCCACATGTCTGGCCACGTACTTGTTTCTCCCCAGAACAGAGTGTCTGTTGCAGCTGCCTCCTTCTCCCCTCCCTCCTCTGCCCTCCTTTCCCACTAGCAATCCTCGCTCAGCGCTCCCCTCTCTTCGCTCGGGCCCCCTGGGGCCTGTCATAATTAGAAAAGGAGGAAGGAGGGGAGCCATCCTAGCCCACCAGGGCTTTGGAGGGAGTTGGGACTGCGTGCTGGGGACCCGGAGCTGCAAAGGTCTCAATGTCTTTCTTCTTTTCCCACCACGGCACCTTCCAACACACCAGGCCCTGGGCTAGAGCCAGGGAGGGGCTGAGGCCAGGATGCCATGGCTTTGCGTATAAATATGCGTAGAGCAAAATGTGAGTGCACCCTTGTGGGTAAAGATGTGTGTGCACGTGAGAGTGTCTATAGATGTGTAGGGCGATGGGTGTGGATTTATGGGATGTCGTACTTCCCGTGGGGCAGCAATGGAGAGCAGGTTGTTCATCTGGAAATATTAATCCATGTCAACTTCCGGGTATGAGTTCTGGAGGGAAGCCCTGTGTGCCAGCCCCTCTTTCTGACCCCCAGGCTGTCCAGTCTACTTTAAGGAAAGGAAAGCAGTGGTTGGAGTAGATGCCTGGAGCCATACCAAGGCTCTTCTCCCTTCCCCCACCAGGAGGGTGGCCCAAGGTGCGCGGGGCTCAGCACACCTGCACTAGGAGGTGGCTGCGCCACAGTATCGCTCCGGAGCCCACATTTTCTTGAGCAATGCTGAGGGGATCATTAATCTGTCTCCTTGCTATTTTTCTGCCTAGCCCAGGGGACGACTCTGGCCTATAAATCAGCTCAGTACAGAGTGGGAAAACCAAGAGAGGGATACAGTAAGGAGGAAAATAGCCACTCAGGAAGGACGGAGATCTGAGTGTGAGACCCAGAAAGTGGAGGAGAAGGAAGAGTGGTGTTTTGAGGAAATAAGGCAGTCTTGACAAGATGACACAAACCTGCCAGGGCTAGATCTGGGACAAGGGAGATCTTGAGTCTGGACTTCAAGAGGTTATTGTAAGCTCCTTGCTCCAGCTAATCCCTCTGGGCTCCAAGACGCCATCTGTTAAAGTGGGATCCCACCATGCCCTCGCTCGGCTTTGCGCATTCCGGGAAACGAGAGCATGCGCGCAGAAACAAAACCAATTGGTGCACGCCAGCTATACAAACCCTACAGACTTGTTCTTGCCAGCTAATTAATAAAAAGTACTCATGGTGAAGATTTATAAACAGCACCACAGGAGCTGCGAGGCGTTGTGGTTAGTGGAAGAACATGGGCCTGTGATTCAGGGGTACTCCTTCTCAGAGTCTCTGGGTACTGGTCCATTAACCCTGGGCCTGCACCTCAGTTTAATTAATTAATTAATTTATTATTCATTCATTTACTAATTTATTTGTTCACTTAATACTGGGGATTAAAGCCAGGATCATTCTACCTCCGAATTCTACACCTTCAGCACTTTTGATTTTTTATTTTGAAACAAGTTCTTCTTAAGTTGCTAAGGGTCTCACTAAGTTGCTGAGGCTGGCCTCGAACCTGTGAACTTCCTGTCTCAGCCTCCCAATTACTAGGGTTACAGGCCTGTGACACCATATCCGGGTCTAGTTTTCTCATTCTTTCAGATAAATTTGAACTCTAAGCTTCTGTGATGATGGCAGTTGTCACCACGGTGATAGAAAGGATTCACGTTTCTCTCCATGACTCCTCCATGCCTCAGCAATCATTCGCAGGATCCATGGATTACTAGGAGAAGGGGCTGCCTCAGTGGGTCTGTAGCCGTGAGTCCCAGCTCTAGCTCATTGCTTTCCAGGCTGCATGGGCTTAACCACTCCCTTATGGGGCAGAATTTGCTCTAGGGGCTTTTATATTTTGAGAGATAGCTTGGTGGCTTTAAGAGCTCAGGCTCTACAAACAGAACAATATGGGTTTAAAGTCACTGATGAACTATGTGACTACTGGAGAGATTCTGGGCCTCTCTGAGGCCCTGTAGCCACATCTATGAAATGGAACCACAACACCTGCCTATTGATTTCTTGTGAGCATTAGGGATAGAGTATTATGAGCACACAGTACAGTTTCTGGAACCTGGAGGCACTCAATGAAAGGTTATAGTTACTACTCCTGGACCATTGGAGTTGAAAACTGGGAAGAGAGACAGCTAATGGGGAAGAATGTACCCCTCAGGCAGACATTTCATAGGCCAAGAGAGTGTGTGTGCTTATGTTATGAGTATATATGCATGTATGTGTGTATGCAAGGCTCTGGCTGTGTATATAAGTATGCATATCAGAATTAGTGTATATATGTGCAAGATTGAGCATGTGGACATGTGTGTTCATGCATGTGTGGCTGTGTCTAAGTGTGTGGCTCTGTGTGAGCGTGTAATTGTGCCTGTGTGTTGGGATATACATACTTACTAGTTCTCAAGATAGACTTAGCCTTTGCTTCATGCTTCTCTCTCAACCTGGAAGGTTCTCTCTACTCCTATTCTGTAAATGTCTATGAGTTTATCAGGATTCAATTCATAAGGCTGGGCATACTGGAGCACAGCTGTAATCCCAGTACTTGGGAGATAGGTTGGAGGCCAGCCTCAGAAATTTAGTGATACCCTGTTTCAAAATAAAAACTCAAAAAGGGCCAGGTGTGTAACTCAGAAATAGAATGCCCCTAGGTTCAATCCTCAGTACCAAAAAAATAAAGTAAAATAAATAGATTCAGCTCATTGATCATTCTCTCCTTTGCTTCCCTTGGCCTTTACTTTAACTAAGAAAGCAGTGAGTGGCAGGACTAGCTGTATGGGCTCTTGGTGTCATGGATTTGAATTATGGCTCTTCAACTTTCAACTGAGCTACCTGACCTTTGGAAGCCTCAACTTCATTATCTGTAATATGGAAATAATGGTGTCTTGTTCCTAGTACTGATAGGGTTAAAAACATATTGCATGTAGAGCATTTCACATGGAATCTGGTACATTATAAATTCTCAGTCCATGCAGGTATTATCGTTACTCCTATCTTTGTATCTGTTCCGCCGTATTATGATAGTAGAGTGGTTCATTACATTTATTTCCCCAAATCTGTGAATTCCCTGAGCAGAGACTTTTTCTCTAGCCTGACATCCAGTAGCAGTTTAGCAAACATTAAGTATTATTTCTCTCTTCTCTTCCCTGTTTCTTTGTGTCCCATGGTAGCTTCTTCAGATTGTCTTTCATGTAATCAGCAGAAGGAAAACTCCAGGGCTAGAGTATAGCCTCATCCCTATACAAAAGACATCCTCGGTCACACATAGAAATCCACACTGTATCTAAACTTAGCAGGCATTAGGCCCATATATTACATCACCAAGGCTATTTTTTCCTGTGGTTGTCTTCAATGGACTCAATTGAAACACTAGAAAGTCCCTCTGGCCCATCAATGAGTCCAAGGCCAAAATCCCTAGTAGGACAACACTCTACTGTTGCTGTTCTATAGAAAGTTCCCTCGGCCACCCTGCTCATCCCCCAAACATGTCACACCAAACCGCATTGGGTCCAAGGAGAGAAAAGGCCAGCTCACCACAGAGCGCTGACCCCCAGATGCCACAGCACAAAACACATACAAATAAACCTTTGTGTAGCGCACGGCCTCCCTAACTCGTTATCCTGCCTTTGTTTTCTCTCACCCTCCTTCTTCCAAAGGGATCTTCAGATGAGCTTGGACTGGAGGCTTAGACCCACTCTTGTTTCTAAGGTCATCTTGATTGAAGTAGGGATTTCAGTCCAACCCTCTTCTAAGGATTAGAACTAAGTTGTTCTCTGGAATCCAGGATTTGGTGAACTTAGATGAGCCCTGATGTATCCAAGAAGCCTAATAGAGCATTTTCTGTGCTTCTATTATTCAACCCTTACGCTAAGACTTTGACTCAGGCCCCTGAGCTCTGATACATTACTCTATAATTTTCTCCCATGATATAATTTTCGGGGCTCCCTGTTTGGTTTACCAGCTCCCTTGCAGCTGGGACTGCTATCCTGATACTCGTCAGTGATGGGGTCTCTGAGAGTCTGTCTACTTTTCATTTGTCTTCTTTCCTAGGGTTGACCCCATCTCTCTATCCCTGCGCCCACTGCAAGGTTGTTGAAGTATATGAATAGGTCATCAATGATCTACTACTTCCCTTTTGCCTCACTTGATTTCTGATCTTTAGAGTCCCTCACACCTATGTTTGCCTTTGCTAAGTTCCTGTGGACAGGCATATGCATATTAGAATCTTTGGGTCCACCTCCAAGGTCCCAGCCTGTAAGATTTGGCCAGTTGCTTCCAGGACACTGGGGACTAGACAAAGCAATGTAGGAGCTGTGTGGTTGTCCCTTATAGGGGTGGGTTATGGTGCCATCCCTTAGCAGGAGGTTTGGCTAAGCATGCATGTGTGCGCATGTGAGTGTGAAAGAGAGACAAATGGGAATTTAGCTGTGGATGTGTTCAAAGAGAGAAGCTTATAAAATCTATCCAGGAGATGGCTAGATATACAATGGTAGAACTCAAGGGAGATGTCTAGGTAACAGACAGACTTGGGAATAATCAAAGCCATGTAAGGTAGTCTAATCTGTGAATCTGCCTAAGACTGTCATGCAGAAAGAAAGAAAAGTGGGAGCCTGGAAGAAACCCCAGAATGAGCCATGAGTAATAGAAAAGGAGTTGCCATATATTCTCAGAAGCAATGACTAGAGAAATAGAAAGAGAACCTGAGAGAGTGGCCTCTCCAAAGCCAGGGAAAAAAAGAATTTCAAGAGGAATGATTGGTAAGCTAAGAGCTGAAAGTGTGGGCCTGCAGTCATGAACTGTTACTGACGACCTTGGGAAGGGCTCTTCCAGTAGGCTTGGAGCAAAAGCCAAACTTGTGTTGGCTGCAGAATCAGTGGGAGGTAAGAAGGCGAGGATGCTTTGGAAGAGCTGGCTGTGAACAGCAGAGGTGTATAAGGTGGTAGCTAAAGAAGAATGTGGACTACAGGGAGGGCTGGTGTATTATTTGAGGTTCTTTAAAGAAACAGGACAAGTGCTGTAATAGAATAGATTATGGAGGTGTAGAAGTCCCTTAATCTGCTGTCTGAAATTTGGAGACCCAGGATCTCTGTTGATGCACTTCAGATTCTTTATTTTTTTTCTTGATGGGTACTGGGGATTAGACCCAGGGGGCATTCTACTTCTGAACTACATCTCCAGTCCTATTTTATTTTTTAATTTTGAAACAGGATCGGTCTCACTAAGTTGCAAAGGGCCTCACTAAGTAGCTGAGGCTGCCTGCAAACCTGTGATCCTCCTGTCTCAGCCTCCCAAGTACTGGGATTACAAGTGTGCACCACCATGCCCAGCTTTTATTTTTTATTTTGAAACAGGGTCTTGCTAAGTTTCTGAGGCCTTTCTGGAACCTGCGATTCTTCTTGTCTCAGCCTCTCAAATACTGGGATTATAGGTGTGTGCCACCACACCTGCCTTGTACTTCATTCCTGAGTGAAGGCCAGAGAACTTGAGCTGTTGGTGTTAAGTCCCAGAGTCTGAAGTCTGGAGAACCTGGAGGAGCTCCAGTGTGCAAGCTCTAGAGATGGTCTTCCAGATCAAGGGAGAGAAAGTAAATTCACTCTTCCTCTGCCTTTTTATTCTACTAGCTCTTACAAAGGATTGGATGATGGCCACCCACCTTGCTCAAGGTACATCTTCTTTACTCAGTCTATGGATTCAATGCTAATCTCTAGACACAACCAGGTTCTATCAGCTACCTAGGCATCCCTTAACACAGTAAAAAATGACCAAGAATTAACCATCACTGCCAGTGTGATTGTTTTATTTTTAATGGAAGAGACTTGAGAATATGTGTGTCCTCAGGGGAAGCAGACAGGGAGAGGTACACATGGAGATTACAGAGGGGACAACTGATGTGGAAAAATTCCTGATGTGGCAGCAGGACATGGGATCTGAGCACCAGTGGTAAGAAAGGTAAGTCTTGGACAGGAGAGGGCCCTCTCTTTGCCTTTAGATTGGATCTAGCAACAGCTATTAGAAGAGGAGAATGACCACAGGAATGTCAGGTGGCAGATCAGTAGCCTACAGTCTAACATTTGGCAGAGATAATCCACACAGACAAATTAGAGTGGCCTGAACTCGAAATACCTAAAATAATGAAACTCTCAAAGTGGCATTTCAGGGGCTCTGACACACATTCACGGTGACCCATGATGGGTCAGGTGGGATTGCTGGTGACCCTGAAATGCTACCGCACGGTACCTGCCGAGTACTAATGGAAGATGGAAATCGTGCCTGGAGAACAGGGCCACCCAGGAGGTGCTACTCTCCCGAGGGGGTGCTGGGCAGGGGCTCCCCTTTGGGGACTGATTTCGAGCCTCTCTTGATGGGGCCTCTCCTTGTCTGCTACCATTTTTCTTCATTATTTCTGCTGTGTCACCCGTCATGTTGTCAGTTTCCTCTCAGAACGGCGATAAATGGCGCCTCTCATGTGGTGTCCTTAGGGGACACCTGTTATTTATTTCGATGATGGGCAAGATGCCATGGCTAATTAAGAAAAATTGTGGGCTGCCCACAGCCAATCCACAGTTCCTTGTCAGCTCAGCCCCACAGTCCTTCACCCCACATTGCAACCACTTCCCCCATTTGGAGCTCTGCGAGCCTGGGGACCAGGGAATGGGCATCACTCCTGGCCCTTATTCCTAAAAACCATCCCGCTCTTCCAGCTCAAGTAATGGGGGGTCATATGCCTGAGCTGGACACCTCTGCTCAGTGTCAGTCCTGTAGGAGCAGCAATGAAGTCCTTCCCTTCTGTCCACCCCAAGACACTTGGAGACACAGCCAGCAGAGTATTTCTCCCTCATGTCTTGGTAGGAAAGGAAAGGCCACTTCTCTGGCCAGGGCTGCCTGGACACAATTACCTAGATAACCCAAATGAGTTTTGCTTGCGCCTGGGTGACCAGACTGAGTATAGAGTGAGTTTCTCGAAACAACACGTGTCACCCAGGGCGTGGTGGCACACATCGGCAGCCCCAGGATTTGGGAAACTGAGACAGAAGGGTTGCAGGTTTCGGGGCCAGCCTCAGCAACTTAGCGAGACCCTCAGCAACTTAAAGAGACCGTGTTTCAAAATAAAAAGGGCTGGGGGTATAGCTCAGAGGCAGAATGCGCCTGTGTTCAATTCCCAGCACGCAGCTGGGCGTGGCGGTGCACGTTTGTAATCCCAGCATTTGGGAGGCTGAGACTGGAGGATCCGGGTTTGCAGCCAGCCTCAGCTACCTAGTGAGGCACTCCACAACTTAGTGAGACCTGGTTTCAAAATAAAGAATAAAAAATAGGACTGGGGGTGTAGCTCAGAGGTAGAATGCCCCTGAGTTCAATCCCCAGTACCAAAAAAAAAAAAATTTCCAGCACACACACACACGCACACACACACACACACACACACACACACACACACACACACACACAGAGTCTCATGTCGCAGGCTCTACCTAGTCTGTTTCTTCAGAATTTCCCCCAGATTTCCAGCCTAGCCCATGAAAGATTTTGTGTCTGGGTAGATAAGCTCTTCCCAGGAGAGGCAGCTCTCCATCTCTGGGACCCAAGTGATAGGAAAAGGACTCAGGATGGAATTGGAAGGGATGGTGTGGCAGTAGGGGGACATTAGTGTGGGTGTGAAGGGTGTACTTGAATTATTCTCTGAAGACTTTCTTAAAAGAGGGGGACTTGGAGTTCGGGGGGAACACGAATGCGTGGGGGCTTACCGGGATACTGCCTGTGCTCGTGGCACCCTGTGTATTTTGGAATTGTTGGCAGAAATTTTCTTTGAACTTCAGGTGCCCAGGTTGCCTGGGTGCCTTGTGGATTCTTCCTGGTCCTAGATAAAGGAGGCAAAGGCCAGGATTCCAGAGCCAGGGGAAGGGGTGGAACGTAGACTTGGGCTTGGAATAGGTTTGTTTGGAGGTTGGGCTGAACCAGCGTGAAGGTGGCAGAGGTTTGGGCCTGCAAATGAGGACCAGAAATCAAGCTCCCAGAACTGGGGAGTCAGGGCCATCACACCTTCTCCTTCTGCCAGGGGTATACAGCTTCCAGCCCTTCCTGCTGGCCAGACTATCAGAATGCTACCCTAGAAGAAATTATATTGGCATACTGAGTAACTTCAGAGCAGACTGTTTTCCTCATACCAGGACACACTGCAGCCACCCCCTTCTCTCTCCTCTTTGATTTCACATTGTACCTGCTTTAACATACAGCCCAGGACAAAAGTCCACTGTGTGTGCCTCCCTCCTCCCACTTACCCCTGGCGCCGCTCGCTCCCCGCCCCCGCCCAGACGGGACACGCTCCCAGCAGACACCAGCAGACCGCAGAGATGTGATCTGAGGTTGGCATTCCAAGGACCCACTGCTTCAGGAATTGCAAATGTCTCTGATTAAAACCAGCGGGGCTAATCTGAGCCCATGTTGCTACAGCACTGAAGGAAATAACAGTTTGCTGGGTCTCTCTGACTCCTCAGGTCCAAGAAAGCAAATATTCACAGAGAGAAAAGGAACAAAGAATCCAGAGACAGCAAGACCCCACATGTGGATGTGTGCATTTGGACTCCATTCTGCCTAGGCTAGTCCAGGTCCGATGGCATGCAGCTTACTGCTCATCCACACCTACACCCGATCTCATATCTGCATGGCTTCCTGGGCAGATACAACTTTTAGAAATCACTGAGAAATCCCAGGAGCCTCCTGACATTCTAGACTCATCCCTGAGATTAAGGTTATTCCCACCACAGTCATGACCTGCCTGGGTCCTGCTGCCTGGGATCAGGAGTCTTTCAGGCAGAAGGTCATGCTCAGCAAGAGAAAGGAGCCCCTTACTATCCCTTGATGCCCAAATCTTCCGAAACCTTCAGCCACTACATTCCATTTTTTAGACAATGTTGCCTCTGAACATTGGCCAGTTCTTGTAAGGTCAGCTGTTAGGCTGAACCAGGTTGATAGAGAATAAAGGGAAGGAAACATACTGAAGACAGAGCCAGATACAGGCACCCAACGTACCATGACAACTCTATAGAGTTGGAAACTTATCTGGGGACCTGAAGCTGTACTTCCTGTCAGAGCTAATACAGAGTGCAGGTGAGGGCATGGGCACAGGAACAGAGTCCCTTTCCAGCACCTGCCCTGTCCCAGAGTGAACCTCCAAACTCCCCCAGGCTGCAAGGACAGTGCCCTCTCCTTTCTGCCATTCTGAGCTCATAGGACACCAGCTGCCTGGTGGTATAGCCATGCTCAACCCACAGGAAGTTCTCGCAGCCTTCTTCAGAGACTCAGGCTGCTTTACAGTCTGCATGAACATCTGTGTGATAACACTGCATACGGGGTCACAATTTAGGCGTTGATGCAGAGTTCATTTCAATAATTTTCTGCATCTCCATTTTTCTGGAAAAGTTTCTCCAGAATTGGGATTCCCCATCTAGGTCCCTCATTATTTCTCTCTTAAAGAAATTTGTATCTTAGCCAAGCATGGAGGCATATTCTTGTAATCCCAGCACTTGGGAGGTTGAGACAGAAGGATCCTAGGTTCAAAGTCAGACTCAGAAGTTTAGCAAGACACTCAGTAATTTAGCAAGACCCTGTTTCAAAATTTAAAAAAAAATTAAAAAGGCTGGAGTATAGCTTGAAGATTGAAAACCCCTGGGTTCAATCCCCAATATAAGAAAAAGAAAAGAAGACAAAGAAAAGAGAAGAAAAGAGAAAGAGAGAGAGAAATCTGTATTCTTCTCTCAATGGAGCTCATTTCAGAGAGAAGATGAAAATTGAACTGGGCCTTCACATGTGTCTAAGAGTCCACTGGGTAGATGGTATTTGTTCTCCCATCATTTGCACGCATTCATGCCTGATTCTGAATGCCAAGTACGGTGCGGGCCTTGGATTTACAAAGATGAGGTCACTGACTTCAAGGAAGATACAATTTAATGCAGGCGACAGACAGAAAAAAATTAACTGTGATAGAAGGCTAGATGGAGTATGGGCTAAATAGCAGCATTTGAAATGACTTCTGCCTTGAGATTCAATCTGCTGCTGTCTGAGTTTAGGCTCAGCCTCTGGCTACCTGAGAAGGTGCCTGTTGCTTTTTAGTTCTTCTGAATTCACTCAGTATAACTCAGCCTTTAATTCTTCCTTGGAAAGTCTGCTGTATTCCTATGCCAGGAACGCCCGGATGTGGTCTTCTTTCGATCAAATGACAAAAATGATAATTTATAAATGCCCAATACTTCACAGATATCTTCGGACTTTGGAGAAGTCATTGTAGTAATAAGTGAGAGAACCTTGATTTACACCCATGTGTGTCTAATCTTACGTGCTCTTACCACTATATCATCTTGTTTCTGTATAAGTTTGGGAGTTGAATTTACTCAAAACCACTTTGGAATGAGATGAGGTATATATGATCATTTTAAAAGTCTCCTTTAATCTTTATAGCAATCTTATGAGTTAGAGAATGATAAATACCTTCTTGGAAGAGTTGAAACTTATCTTGTTTAAAATTGAAAGAATGATAGAAATGCCATAGTGCTTTAAATTTGCCAAAGAGCTTGCACACACATTATCCCACTTCATTCACTTAACCACTTACATATACAGTCAGATGGCACCCACATTAGTTACCCCAAATATATCATCCATTTAAATAACTCTTATTCATGGCAAGCATTCTTCTAAGTACTTTACATATATTAATTCATGAGAACTTATAAGGAGTTGTAATTATGATTACCATTTTAAGTATAAGGAAACTGAGACAAAGAAGGGTTAAATAACTTATCTTGAATCACAGAACAGGTGAATGCCAAGCTGGGATTTGAACCCAGGTGCTCTGCCTCTTAGTGCTGTGTTGTACTGAGGAGCATTCCTTCAGCTGCTTTTTAAGTCAGGTTTTATAGCTACAAAGGGTCAACTTTTTATTTTCGTTTTGAGCTAGCTAAGGATCCAAAGCTTGTATGCTTGACTTACTTCTTAGGCATTTCCAGGGGCAAGATGGACTGTGTAAGCCTTGAATGGTGACCAGGCAGGGGAGATGGAGGGTGGCGGGGGGAGAGAGGCATAATTAAGCATAAAGTTGTACAAGAGCATGACATTAGGGGAAGCAGTAATCAGTAGGACTGGCTGTGCTGTGGGTATACAGGCTAGAATAACATAGAGGAGTATGGAAAGTAACTTGGAACCAGATAGGACACAGCTTCTTAGGTGATGCTAAGGAATGATCATATTACATGAAAGTGGTTGGGATCCACTGAGGAATTTTAAGGAGGGAGTTGGCATTACCTGACTTTTATTTCTTAAGAAGATTATTCTTGCATTAGTATGGAGGATGAAACAGAGAGGAGAAGACTGGCTACCATTATGAGCCTTTTGCAATGGTTTAAACAAGAAACGATGAGATCCAGACATGAGTGTGTGATACTGCTAAGCTAAGGCTGTGGTATGCAAGATGCGCAGAGGAGGTTGACTCAAAGGCAAATGGACAAGACTTTATAACTGGATTTGAAAAGAAGGAGAGGGAGGAGATGTGCCTGTTTCTCAAGTTTTTTCTTGGCTAACCTGAGAGATGGTGATACTATTAACTATGGGACTATGGGTGTAATGGGTTTTATGAGGGAGATAATCAGTTTGGCTTTGGAAATTTTGATCTTGAAGTGCTCTGGGGAAATCTTGTTACAGGTATATAGGAATCGTAGGTGTTTCTTACAAATCAATAAACCAAAGAACATCTTTATACAATAAAATAGACAAAGTAAACAAAAAATACAATTTTCAAAGGAAGGAATACAAGGGACAATGAACAAATAAATGATAAACTAAAAAAATCATGAAATGCCACTGGAATGATGAGAAAAAACAATGGTTGAAATTTTAAAAAGTGTTATTTATTCTTGTAAGGGTTCGGAATAACAAGTACTCTCATCCATTGCCAGTGGGAATACAGATTGGTACAACCTTTTTTGAGGTAATTTGACAATATATATGAGCAACCTTTAATGTATACTCAAATCCAGCTATTTAGTCACAGGTGCTTATTGTCATGTTATTTATGATAGTAGAAAATATTGAACAAGGCTAATATAAAAATTAGAAGGAAAAAAATTAAAATAATTTTGATACAGTCATTATGAAATGCTACAGAACCATTAAAATGATAATGCACAATTATATTTAGTGATTTGGAAAGACTACAACAAAAAAGAGTTACCAAGAAGTATGTAGAGTATGAGCAACATTTTAGTGAGACAAGATAAATTTTTGTTCCAAAAATTCAATATATTTGCACAGAAGAATTCTAAAAGGTTAGCCATATATCAAACTATTATTAGTGATTATCTCTTTGAAAGTTGAAATTTCAGGATTTTACCTTTTGGGATTCTTTCTTTTCTCTTTCTCTATTTCATACTAGGGATTGAACCTGGGGTATTCTTCCTCCAGGCCACACACCCAGACCTTTTTATTTTTTATTTGGAGAGGGTCTTGATAAGTTTCTGAGGCTGGCCTCAAACCTATGATCCTCCTGTCTCAGTTTCCCATGTACTAGAATCAAGGCTACTTTTACAGAATGAAAGGATTGGAAGCTGAAGAGGTGATGAGTACTGAAGATGAAGAGTTGGAAATCATTGACCTGTAGGTGAGAGTGGATGAAACCGAGTCCTGGAGTACTACAAGATAATGGAGTCAGTGAAGGGGCCTGAACAGTGTGAGAAATGATAGCAGAACTTGCAAGCAGTGTCCTGGGACAAAGATCAAAAGAGATTTTTTTTTTTTTCAGTACTGGGGATGAAACCCAGGTGCATTCTACCTCGGAGCTACATCCTCAGCCCTATTTTTTTATTCTTTATTTTGAAACAGGGTTTCACTAAGTTTTGGAGGTCTTCTCTAAGTAGCCAAGGCTGGCTGTGAACCCGGATCCTCCGGTCTCAGCCTCCCTAGTACTGGGATTATGAGCATGTGCCACCACGCCTGGCTAAAAGAGATGATTTCTTAAAGAAAGAAGTCATTCACCAAGTGCCATGGGTATGTATGTTTCTATCACTCTGAATATGACCAACTGTGTAGAGGACAAAAAAGAGATTCAGCAGGTTGAGGGCTAAAGAGTAGTCATTAGGCATTCAAATGAACAGGTCAGAGGGATCGCCCTTAGTGGGTTGGAGATTCAGGAGCATTTGTAGACAGAAGCCAGAAGAGTCTGGGCTGGCTGGCAAGTGCACAGTGAGGGCTTGGAGATAGCAGGTAGAGACTAGTCTTCGAAGGATCTTGGTGGGCAAGAAGCAAGAGGACAGTGCCTTGTAGGGGGAGGCAGAACTGATTAATGGGAGGCTTTTAAGAGAAGGAGACTCAAGTATGTTTTTTGATTAAGTTGAAGGAACTGTCATCAGAGAAGAAATTGAAGAGGTGAGTGGAAGTGAGGGTAATTAACTAGACAAGATTTGAGGGAAGCAGGAGAGGAAGGAAAAAGGAGCATACATGAAGGACTGGCCCAGGCTGGCAGAAGGTTTGTCCTGGAAGCAGGGAGGGTCATTCCTTGTCTAGGATGGAAGGGAAGGCATTCTGGATGCTGGGCTGAGCTGCCCATCTCTGCCCTTCAGGACTGCAGTGTTATTGTCCCAGTTACTGGGCGTTTCCTCTCCTTTGAGAATGGCCTCTACTGAAATGAGTTGCCTCAAGCAAGGCCACAGCCCTTCCTTCGGCCATCAGCATCTTACTCTCAGAAGGGTCTGGTGCCTGGTTAAAAGCTCTGCTGGCTCCAGTCTTGGGATCCCAAATAATTTTGCCTTTGAACTTGTGCTTTGCTACATCTGATGGAACCATGGAGCATATGTGTGAGCAGAGGAAACAAGCACAGGTGCATGTGCCCCACTCCTGGCTGCCTCATTTGGATATAGCCTCCAGGGCTGCCTCGTAGCTTCCAAACCTGCTTCATTTGTACTCACTTTGAATCTTGCTGAGCTTTCCTGCATTGTGGGTCCTCACATTTCATATCAATGTGACTGTAACTGAGCAAGCAGGACAGTAACAACCTGACCTGGACACACTTTCCCTTCAATCAGAACTTGCTTTGAGCCCAGAAAGAAGACAACGGCATCGTGAGAAACAAAACAACCAAGGAACCCTATCCTAATAGCTTTCCTTACTTCCATTTCTTTTCTAGACTAGCCACCGCTTATGCCGAAATGATGACGTTCAAGACTAAGGAAAGGCGGGGTGACTTGTACTTCCTTTTCCTCTCAGTCCTTCCTTACCACTGAGCTGAAGGTAAGGAGTGTTGATAGAACAAGTGAATTAAAAAACAATTAGTTTTGTGTAGCATTCCATAATTCTGATAAGAACAAATACAAAAGCAGATACAAGCTATAGAATACCAGTGATTTTGTGTGCATACACATGCTTATATTTGCATTTTAAACTGGCATTGCACAATATAAAGATGAATAGTAAAGTTTGTGCTAATAATTAAAATGTTGACTTAGAATGACAATTGCTCCTGTTTTGTCTTATAAGTAATAAACAAATTGGAAGGGGGGTACTGAAGATTGAACCCAGGGGCATTATACCTCTGATTTACACCCCCAACCATTTTTATTTTTTATTTTGAAGCAGGGAATTGCTAAGTTGATGAGGGTCTTGCTAAGTTGCTGAAGTTAGCCTTGAACCTGTGATCTTCTGATCTCAGTACCCCAAGTTCCGAAATTACAGATGTAAGCCACCATGCTCAGCTAATAAATTACGTTCAAAGAAAGTTTTTGTGTATTAATATTTTAGTGGCATTTCCCCTGCTCCTTGAACAGGGGCTCTGAATTTTCATTTTGCACTAGGCCCCGTAAATCTTGTGCTTGGCCCTGGCTGGACAAATTACTCAGCCTCACGTGTACACTGATGAAAAGATGAGGAAAATTAGTACACAGGCAGGCCTTCCATAGGGCCTAGCACATGTGATGCTATGGGTTTCCATCTGTATTGGAGAAATGGCCAGAGGGCTGACTGGAGCAAAAGGAAGGAGCAGAAGGGCTGGCAGAAAGAAGACTGGCAGGGTGGGAGAGGCTAGAAGTCATGAGCAGGGAGCCATGGTGGAAAGATCACAGTTTGGGGTTGGAGACTAGGTTCTCTGACCTGAAGGCTTGGCAGTGGGACAATTTTCAGTGATGATAAGATCTATGGTGTTGCCATGGAAGTGGGTCACTTACACAGAATGGAAGTTAAATTTGTTGGAGCAAAGGAAATCAAGAACCTGCAGTTATTAGATGAGTCATCCACTTGAAGAACCAAAGCCATTTGGGATGACGACAGAGATTCGGGTGGAGAGAAGACGTATGAGTGCAGGGCTGAAGGTCCACAGGCATCTGTGAGGGTGACTGAGGTTTGGCGGCGGCGGCAGCAGGACGGGAAGAGTGTTGCACAGTCAGGGAAGGGGTGGGGGGTTGTCAGATCTCAAATGGCTCCAAGGAGGAGAAGCAGTTGAACAGAGCTATTTGTCCCAGCAGAGGAAACCTGGCTCCAAATGGCTGAAAATAAGATAAGATAAAATTTAAGAGAGGAGCCGGGTGCAGTGGTGCATACCTGTAATCCCTGTATGTGGGAACCTGAGACCGGAGGGTCACAGGTTCCAGACCAGCCTCAACAATTTAGCAAGACCCTGTTTTAAAATAAAAAATAAAAAGGGCTGGGGGTATAGTTCAGAGGTAGAACACCCCTGGGTTCCATCCCTAGTACCAAACAATAACAATAGCAAAATATGCTCAGAACATTTTTTGGTCTAAATCAAGTTAGAACTGGTTTGAGATTACCAATGTCTACATGTTTTTAGGGTATCTTCACATTTCATCGAAACTCACTTGGGCTTCCCAGGTCTCAGAGGTGAAGCCTGGTCTTCAGTCTGTGGTGGCCACCAGGAAGATCCCTGCCCAGGGCCACCTGGGCGAGCCTAAGCCATCAGTGCTAGGTCAGCTCAGGAGACCTTTATGAAGGTGCCTGAGACCCTGGTCCATGTGCTCAGTCCTCATAGATGCCTACAGAGCTCTCTAGAGCGCGGGAGCCCTCCCTCCTAGCAGGCTTCGCTTTCTCTGAGCTCAGGAGTCTCTTCTCTCCTTCCCTTCCTGGGGAGCCAGCCATTCTCTCCTGGGTCAGAGGCAGGCCCCCCTCAACTAGCCCTTTCCTTCTCAAACCCTGCACTATAAAGCCACCAAGCTTCTCTCCTACATGACAAGTCCTATTTAATTGTTTGATTGTCCCTCAGTTTTAATAAAAATAATTGCACCTGAGCCAATAATGCCTGTAATCCCAGTACTGGGGAGTCTGAAACAGGAGCATATGAGGTTCGAGACCAGCCTCAGCAACTTAGTAAGACCCCCAGCCATTTAGTGAGACCCTGTTTTAAAAGGACTTAGGGTGTAGCTCAGGGGTAGAATGCCCCTGGGTTTGATCCCCAGTACTGAGAGAGAGAAAGAGAGAGAGAGAGAGAGAGAGAGAGAGAGAGAGAGAGAGAGAGAGAGAAAAGGCACCCAGCAACTTCTCTTTTCTGCTATTTTTATATGTATTTCAGATATTCATATATTTGTATATTTTCATATATTCATATTTCACATTATTTTCATACAGAGGTAAATGTTATTAACCGAGTGAAGAAACATAGATCTTAAGGACACAAAAGCTAGGAGAAGAGACCAGAGGAGGGCTGGGAGGAGGGAAGGAAACACTTTTCCTGCCTTTGTGCTGAGTCTACTGCAGAGAAAGACAGGATACAGGTAATTTCTGAGTGGGTTATCCTGCTCCGTTAAAGTCCCCATAAATTACCCTACTATATACAAATTCTCGGGAACGGAGCATGGTGTTGGTAGACTGGGGATGCGCCCTGGGAGGGGAGCAAAACACAGCCCTGGAACTGCTTAGGTGTCCCAGGGGGCTGCCACTGTGGGGAGGGGAAGGCTCCTGAGCCCCAGACAGGGGCGGACCAGGCCTCGGGCATGGACTCCCTCAGAGGAGTCAAGTTCTCACCACGCCCAGTGACCTTCCTGCAGCTCCCCAGAAAATGACATTAAGGCCCAGTGCTCCCTGTGCTCGGCCATACAAATGGATAAAAAAAAAATGGATAGAAAGCCTTTGCCTGAGGTTGGGGGTGATAAAGAGAATGTGTTTCTGAGCCAAATACAATAAGCAAAGTGCACAAACCTTCTCAGGATTACTTATTAGCTAAGGGAGAAGGCAGTCGGGGAGAGGGATGGGCAGAGGAGCCGGCAATGGGAGAACTGCAGCCACAGATTCGGGGTGGATCCTGCTCTTTCTTCTCATTTTGGGTTATGACATGGAAAAGTTAAAATGCTCTTTTCTCTCTTTTTTCTTGTTTTACTGGGAAAAACAGCCCCTGTGTGTTTCTTAATCCTACGATCCTACTCACCATACGATGTAAGCTCTTAAATCAGGGCCAGGGTCAGGGTCAGGGTCAGGGAGAGACTGGAATCATTGCAACTACTGCTGCCTTTGCCCGAAAGCCACGTCTTTCCTTTTTCTTTGCAGTCTCCCTATTTTTGCTTTATTCATTTCCAGCAGTGGTAGTAGGTGTGTGCCTTTGTATGTGTGCGTGTGTGTGTGTGTGTGTTCACGCGCACACACGTGTGTGAGCACGTGCATGTGTATGTGTCTTGCAACCCTGGCAAGGGGCATTAGTGAGGAAATCAATATTTGTTTCAAATGTGAAATTTACAGGAAGGGCCTGGGGGAAAAGAGCGAAGTCCAGCAGATAATTGGAACACTAGGGACAAGGGGCCTTCTTGGAGAACAGGCAGCCAACACCTGCAGGGGCGGGGGGAGGGTGCACCCCAAAGAGGGGCTGCTTCTCTGGCTGCTCAGACACAGACCGAGGGCTGGCAAACTGGGAATGACTCCCCGGAGGGCCCTGCTGAGACTGTGGCGAGGGGCCTGTGGGCAGGTGGGGAAGCTCGGGTGAGGCTGGTAGGCAGACTGGGCAGGCCTGGAGGATTTTCTTTGGAGAAATGAAGGGGTCAGAAACCCTTAACTCACTTCCGAAGGAATGAAGGTTGGCACTGGGCCGGGTCCGATATCCAAATCTGGACCTCACAGACAGTGGGGCCCCTCCACATGAGTTAGGAGGCAAAGCTGGCTTCAGGAAGACTCCAGTACTTTTGCGCAGAACCTCCTGCAGTGGCTCAGATCCAGGGGCAGGTACTGTCCTGGAGGGACGGACCAAGAAAGTCTGTGAGATTACTGGAAGATGATGGAAGCCTGACCTCGCGGGCAAAGGTCCAGACCATTCTCCAGCTCAGATTCCAGCAAGAAACCAAAGAGGGCGTCCGTCATGCTGTCTGGGTGAGCATAATTGGGGCCAGTGGGAGCCTGGGGAGCAGAGGACCCGCTCAGCAGATGCCCAGGCGTGGCGCATTTGGACCACACCTCCTGGGGCAGGTGGGCGGCCCACTGCCCCACAGCAAGATCACTTGCACTCAGACGCTAGGAAAGCAGGAGCCTGCAGATTAAATGCCTATGTCTGAAGGGGACTGAAAGCAGGAGGGGCAGATAGAGCCAGGGAGAGGCCTGTTTGCGGTGGCTCTCACCATGAAGGAATGACAGGAATCCATTCCGTGTCTGCAGGTGGAGAAGAAGAATATGAAACTTGGCAGCAGCCGTCCTGAGCGCTGCCCCTAGCCAACTCCAAAGTGATTTTGGAATCCTCAGAGAATAATTTAACCTGAGCGTGCCTCAGTTTCTGTATCTTAGGAACATCATTATTTCATGGATATGAATCTCATCCATAATTTAGGTACATAAAAAATACTCTAAAAAATTATTTGAATCCACTTGAATCCAGTTGTGAGTTCTCATTCTTCTCAGCAAGTTGAGAAATTAATCTTAGTCAATAATAGAGACTCCTTACCTTGGGGCTGTGCAAAGGTCTGGGGTCTTACACAATGCTAAGGCACTGGTACGTCTTTTAGTCATTCAATGAATAGCTTCTTGGCACCTACTCGATTCAAACACTGCTCTAGATGTAAAATATATGCACAAAAGAGATAGAGTTTCAGCCAGGTATGGTGGCATGCATCTGTAATCCCAGAACTTGAGAGGCTGAGACAAGAGGGTCATCGGTTCAAAGCCAGCCTCAGCAACTTAGACTCTGTTTCAAAATAAACAATAAAAAGAGGTGCAGGCATAGCTGCGAAGTAGAATGACCTGGGGTTCAATTCCCAGTTCTACCCTCCAGAGAGAGAGAGAAAGAGAAATTGATTTTGCTCTCGAGTTTACATTCAATAGGGGATGGTAGGGAGGGGAGGTGTGAGTTTATGGGGGTAGGCCATAGGGCAATAGATGTATAAACAAATGAATCAACCAATAAATACAGAGTGATGATTTCAGGAAGAGGTAAGCATTGCAGGTCTGCAGAGTCCAAGAAAGGACATAACTGTCCCCAACCTGTGTTCTGAATCACTGGAGAGACAGGCATATGAGTCAGGCAGTGGGGCCCTGAATGCCAGCTTTATGGCTAATCAGAGCTAGGCTTGGAGGATGTGACTCAGGAGTACAGCAGCCGTGGGTTTCAGGGTGCTGCACCCTGGAATTAGAGTGATCTGCATATCCTGTCTCAGGCAGGATGATCAACCTCAGGCCTCCCCCGCAGGGGCAGAACCTTCATGCCAAGCCTCTTTCTCCATTCACAGCAGACCATCCTGAAGCAGACCCCTCAGAGTGAGGGAGGGGTGAGCCACGGAATCCCAGCGACTGCTCTGAACCTGCCAATCAAAGAAGACACCCCTGCCCTGCAGAGTGTCCACACAGGCCGGGGAGAGACTAATCCTTCACCTGGGAAAAACCTCAGGAGTGGCCCCTCCTGACTGTATGGGTTGGACGGTGTGGAATGACAGGTTGGAGTGAGGTGGGGGACGTGGTGGGCACTTTCACCAGAATGGTTAGGAAAGACTCTCTGAGGAGGTAGCATTTGATCAGAGACCCCAGTGATGGAAAGGAGGGACCGTGTGAGTGCAGTCATCCCTTGGCATCTGCCAGGACTGGTCTCAGGACCCTCCTGGATACCAAATCTACAGATGTTCAAGTCCCTTATATAAAATGTCACCATAGCCTGGTGTGGTGGCACACTCCTGTAATCCCAGTACTTGGGAGGCTGAAATAGGAAGATCATAGGTTCGAGGTCAGCCTCAGCAACTTAGTGAGACTGCTTCAAAAACATAAATAAGTAAAAAGAGCTGGGGTATAGCTCAGAGGTAGAATGTCCCTGGCTTCAATTCCCAGTACCAAAAAAAAAAAAAAAAAGAAGTCATTGTGTTTGCATGAAACCTGTGCAACTCTCCCTACCCTCCCTATACTGTAAATCACCTCTAGATTACCTATAATACCTAATACAATGTCAATGTTATACTGTATTGTTTAGAGAATAATGACAAGAAAAAAAGTCTTGTATGGAAGCAATTTTTAAAACCTTTTCAATCCGTGGTTGGTTGAATCTGTGGGTGGGGAACCTGCAGATAAGGAGGGCCAAGATTTGAGGAAAGAGCTCCTAAGACCGGGCTGGGAGCGGGAGGAGGGGTAGCGAGGGTGAAGGCTCTGAAGAGGGAGAAAACTTGGTTTTGTTCAAGGAGCAAAATGCCAGCCCATGCCTCTGAGTAACAAAGTAGGGAGTGTCGGAGGACAGAGTCAGAAAGCTAGGCTAGGGCTGGCCTTGGGGGTGGGAGGGTGTCCATGAGCCCAGGAGGAGACTAGAAACTACTTGAATTGCAAACTGCAGACCCTTATCCAGGTGCAGTGGCATAGGCCTATAATCCCAGTACTTGGGAGGCTGAGACAGGAGGCTTGTAGGTTCGAGACTAGCCTCGGCAATTTAGTGAGGATGTTTCAAAAAAAAAAAAAACAACTTTTTTTTTTTAAAGGGAGGCCTGCTGTGTAGATCAGATGTAGGATGTCCTCAATCCCCAGTGCCCACCTCCCCGCAAATTGCAGCCCCTTGGATGTTCTAAGTGGGGAAGAGTCTAGGGCTAGGGAAAGAGCCATCCTACAAGAGAGTTCCTGTCTCTTTAATTCTTGGTCCAATGTTCTTTCTGTTACCATGTTGTTACCACGTGCTTCTGTCCCAGAAGGGGAGGGGCTTGCTCTCTCTGCCCTGTCTTGCTCCATCAGTTGTGCTGAAGGTGAAAGGGCAGAGACTGGGGTGGTGCTTTGGGATGTCATGGGCGCTGTTGACAAACGCCTGTATAAACTGCACCCCTCCAGCCCTTGCTTGGTTGTTAGGGTTTGTAGCCAGAGGCTGAACTTGGGTCTGAGCAGCCTGGGATGTAGAAAAAGAAGGAGGAGATCCGAGACTCAAGAACTGGAAGAAGCCCCAGAGGCATAGAATCCAACCAACCTCCCCATTTACAGGGGTTCCCGATCCAGTAAGGCGAGGCAGCCTGGACAGGTAGTGGAAGACGTGGGGTGCCCCCCCGAAGACTTCGGATCCCTAGTCTAGAGTTCTTTCCATTGCACTATGTTAAAGTAATGTCCTTGTTTTCCTTACAAGGAAAACATCCTCTTAAAGACAAATAATGAGTAAATAAACACGTATTCATAGTTAGCACATGCTTGTCATTCCAGGGACTCAGGAGGCCAAGGCAGGGCCTTGGCCAGGAATCAGCAGTTGGAGGCCAGTCTGGACAATTCAGTGAGACCCTGTCTCAAAACACAATAAAAAGGGCTGGGATGTAGCTCAGCAGTAGAGTGCTCGCCTAAGCTGTGTAAAGCCCTGGGCTCACTCCCCAGTACTACAGCTCCCACCCCTCCCCTCAAGTAAAACCCATAAGCCTTCAAGGAGCATCTGTTATGTGTAAAGATTTTCTCTTTGTCCTGTCTCCACACTCCTTACCTTCTTTCTTTTTTCTCTTCCCTCCCTCTCTCTCCTTTCTTCCTTCTCCCCCTTTAATCCACTAGGTGTGGAGTTTAGTCAGGTGATCTTGAGTCACTCTGATACTCAGTTTCCCCTTCTGTAAACAAGTCAATCATAATTGCCCTCTCTTTGTGGCTGGGTGGTTGTGAGAATTAAAAGAGATAACAAATGCAGAACACTTTGTAAACTGTAAGGTTTTAGTAAGCTCTAAGGAGACATGTTTTTATCATTAACTGATGGAAGATAGGAACTCTGCAGGCGGGATAAGCAGGCCCTGCTTGCCTTAATGCTGCAAAACCCTCTGCACTTCTTGTCCAGCCTCCTCCCTCACCCTGTTCCCAGCTCCCAGCCCTGGCATGTATCTTCTTGCCTTTGTTTTCCCTTTTCTCTCTCTGCCTGAACAGTCTAAAGAAACTTAGCCCATACACAGCCTCTGATAGTCAGCAAAGTACCTGCTTTTTGGACCTAATTGTCTCAGTGGGCTTGCCGGGGGCACAGAGGGCACAGGGCAAGAACAGTCCCCTGGGAATAGGTGGTCCCCCGGCAGCCTCTGGCACTCTGCCTGGCCCCTCCTTATGCAGGATTTCAAATCTATGCAAGTCAAGAGGAGAAATTAAAAATAGAGGAGTAGAGCTAGGTGTGGTGGTGCATGCCTGTAATCCCAGTACTTGTGAGGCTGAGACAGGAGGATCACAGGTTGGCAGCCAACCTCAGCAACTTAGTGAGGCCCTCTGCAACTTATTGAGACCCTGTTTCAAAATAAAATAGGGTTCAGGGTGTAGCTCAGAGGTAGCATATCCCTGGGTTCAGTAACACACACATACACACACCCACATACCCGAGAGAGAGAGAGAGAGAGAAAGAGAGAGAGACAGAGAGACAGAGAGACAGAGAGACAGAGAGAGAGAGGAGGTTTGTAGCAGGGTTTTTCAATCTACTCTAATTTGGGCTGGATAAATTGTTGTGTGTGGGGCGGGGGACATTCTGAACACTGCAGGGTGTTTAGAAAGATGCCTGGTTACTAGGTGCCATGTTTGTGGAAAGCAAAAACTTCTAGAGAAACTGTCAATGGGGAACCATGGGCTTAGAGTGGTATAGTTGCAAATGTAATATTGAAGTTAATGCCAACCTCTATCATGGGTCTATATTTAAACTGTGTTCTAAATGTGGTGTGTGTGTGTGTGTGTGTGTGTGTATAAGCGCCTGCATTTATTTCTGCAATGGTAAATGACTGCAAGAGTCTCTCTGGTTAAATGCAGATTTGTTCCAATGTGATTATTAGTGAACAGTTTGAGTATAGTGCAGATTTTGCATTTGCTTATACATAGTTTTGCCCCCCAGAAATACTAGATGAACAGAGAAAATGGAGCCCAGCTAAACTGAGGTCCAGAAAACACACAGGAGAGTACTTTCAAGAGTGGTTTCCTTTTGGGCATAAAGAGACCACATCCTTTTTACAATTAGCCTCCTGCCCTTCCCCTTTCTTTGCCTAGTAGGTGGGGATGGTCTGGAGGCAGGGAGGCTCGGTGGAGTTGAGTCTGAGGACCAAGAGACTCTCTGAATTATTAGGGAACTAGACCAAGGTGATGAAGGAGTTAATGGTAGGCAGTAAAAATGGATGACCTGAACCAATGGGTGGAAATGAGAAATCCCGAGTGGATTTTCTAACAATTACAGTAACTATGGAATGGGCTGCCTGGAAGGAGTGAGTTTCTCATTTCTAGATGAACTCAAGAAATGAGAGTGTGGTAGAAAGGAAAACAGAAATGAGTAGGACCCACATGTTTTTTCCTGACTTTAAAATCTTATATTTTAGTTGGGTATAGTGGCAGATGCCTGTAATCCCAGTACTTGGGCGGCTGAGACAGGAGGATAGGATTGAAGGTTTGAGGCCAGGCTCAGCAACTTAGTGAGACCCTGTTTCAAAATAAAAGCTAAAATAGGCCTGGGGGTGTAGCTCAGAGGTAGAATGCCCCTGAATTCAATCCCCATTAACACACACACACACACACACACACACACACACACACACACACGTCCTCTAATCTAATGAAAGCTGCTGAAGATGATGCCAGTTTTGAATTGGATGTTAGAAGAACTAACTTGGGAGGTCTGCGAGCTCATTGGAAGAGGAAGAGGTTATAGGAAGACTTGCAGAGAAGAGGTCTCTCTGCAGGAACCTAGTGCTAAAATATTGAGGACCTAAATCTGTATGCTGAGGTCAAGAGTCAGAAAAAAATGGGTGCAAGGGATGCTAAGGAAGAAGAACCTGCAGGATTTGGGATTTTGGGATTGATCAGATTCGGAAGCAAGAGTGGAAAGAATGAAGAAGCACTAGGAAAACAAACAAACAAAACCTCACTCTAATATCACAGATGACTACAAAGTGTCAGCTGTTGAGGGGTGATGATGAATCTGTTTTTGTGCTATAGTATTTTTGAGATGAAATAAGCCCATATTTAAAAAAAAAATATATATATATATATATATATATATATATATATATATATATATATATCCTCTAAAAGGTGTACATTCATATCTTGGGACTCTAGTTAACTTCTTGGTGGGAAAAACAAATCTATGTGACATTCTGATAGCAGCCAGGTCGGGGTGGAGGTGTGGAACCACGGGAGAGGCATTTTATAGTCTATCAAGACAATATTGTCTGCAGCTCATATTGTACAAAGGTAGCACTCCTAGGGTCTACACACAATGAATGCTGAAAGATGGGGAGGCGCCCAAGTAGAAACATCCAAAAGGCAGTTGGAGACACCAGGCTGGAGCCATGGAGAAAGGCCAGGAGCCTGGCATGCATGTGGTATCATATTTCAGGGATGAAGGGGTGCACAGGGAGACTCAGGGGCCACTCCTGAGCCTTGGGCAGGCCTGTTAGGGAGAGGGAAGCCGAAGAAGAAGGCAGCTGAAGGAGGAAGGAGAGGCTGCAGTCACACCACACGCTGTGGGAGGTCTATCTATGGGAAGAGCTCTGTGAAGGTGCTTGGCCTGCCCTGAGGTGGGTGGGAGGCAAGTTGGGGAGTGCAATTCTAGCAAAAGGTGAGGACAGAGTCTGTCTGCCACGTCTCACCAAATCAGTGGGCAGGAAGGAGACAGAAGCAGGGGGCGAAATTGACAATTTTTGTCTGTGGATGTAAGGTGAAATTTGGAGGTGTGTGGTTAAAATAAGTGGTTCGGAATGAAAGGCTTCGAAAAATACAGCCAAGTTGTTTGGGAAGATGTCTTAAAGGAGATTGAATTTGAGTCGGTCCTAAAACCAGAGTGAGACCTGGCTGGGCAGAGAGCAGTAGGTGGGAATTAACATGTGTGTATCTGCTTTATGATAAAATCTGGGAATCCCTAGGTTAGCAAACTTGATTTGAAAGGCTAAGCTCTTGGAACCAAATAAGTTAAAGTGGAGGAAACTGTTCTTAGATTACCTCCTAGTGCTTTCTGCCTCTGGGGTCCTCTGAAAGTTGGAAGGAAGTTAAATAATAGTTAGTGATTATCACTTTATGACATGCAAATTGTCAGGTGGCTGAAAGGTCAAGCTTTGGAGTCACCTAGGGTTCTACAAGTAGGGCCTAGGGCTCCCTTTCCTGCCAAAGTGTGGTGCACAGTAATACCCCTTTCAAAGGGTTATTGGGGGGGTTAATGAGATAAGGTATGTAAAAATCATTGGCACAAATGACCATCAGACCACCCAGCTATATACTACCTTTTGAGAGAGAGGAAATGAAGAGTGAGCTGTAAATGAGGCTGCTCAGGCAGGGTGCAGCAGAGGAGATCAGAACTGCTTCTCCCCCAGTCTGTACTTTCCCCTCCACCCTCTTCTGCACATTTGTTTATTTTTTAAGGGTTGGACACTAAGCTGTGCCTGTAGTGTCCTCTCTCTCTCTCTCTCTCTCTCTCTCTCTCTCTCTCTCTCTCTCTCCTTTCCTCTCTCTCTTTCTCTGCAGGTTCAGTGACACGCAGTGGGAGTGGGGTGGAGAGAAGGGCACAGAGATAAATAAGGCCTGGGTTCTGTCCTTGAAGTGCCCATGGTCCTGGCTGGTGGGGAAGGTACTATGTAGACAGGTAATTAAAATAAAATGTGATAAGCACCAGAATAGACTATAAACAGACTGTCGTGGTGGTGCAGAATGAGAGAAACTCTCCCTGGGAACCTGGGAAAGGCTGCATAGAAGAGGTGATGTCTTCGTGGGTCCTGAAAAGTACACTGACGTTTGTCAGGTGGAAAGCGGGTGGGAAGAGAAGGCTCCTGGTGTCAATCACAGGTGCAAAAGCCTGGAGACCTGTGGCAGTCAGGCATGATGTGTTCGGAAACAGGAGGGCTCCTAGATCAGCACTTAGGGAACTTATCAAGAAAAGTGGAACCGGGTGTGATGGTGCACACCTGTCATCCCAGTACTTGGGAGGCTGAGATAGGAAGATCACAGGTTCAAAGCCAGCCCTTGATAACTTAGTGAGACCCTGTTTCAAAATAAAATGGGTCTGGGGATGTAACTCAGAGGTAGAGTGCCTTTGGGTTCAATCCTCACTACCACAAAAAAGCAAAAAAGAGTGGAAGATGAAACTGAAAAACAGGGCAGGGCTGAACAGCCATGGGACCTTTGAGTAGCAGGTCAAGGAGATTGGGATTCATTTTCAGGTGATAGGAAACCAGTAGAAGTCATTTGGGAGGAGAGTGAGCAGATTTAACAATTGTTTCTATTCCTTGAGATATAATTAATATATTAACAAGTCACCCAATCAAAGTATACAATCCAGCCTGGCAGAGTGGCACACACTTGTAATCCCAATACTTGGGAGGCTGAGGTAGGAGGATTGCAAGTTAAAGGTCACCCTTGGCAACTTTAGTGAGATCCTGTTTCAACGTAAAAAATAAAAAGGACTGGAGGTGTAGCTCAATGGGAAAATGTCCTTGGATATAATTCCCAGAATCACCACAGAAGACAAAACCCAGAGTATACAATTCAGTGATTTTTAGTGTACTCATCGAATTGTTTGCCCATCACCACAGTCAAATTTTGGGACATTTTAATCACTCCCCCCCAAAACCTATAGCCTTTAGTGGTAAGAACACCCTCTCCTCCAGCCCCACATCTCTGCCCCAGTCCTTGATAACCACTAATCTATTTTCTATGGCTTTATTTATACAGGGCATTTCATATAAATGGAGCCATACACCATGTGGCCTTCTGTGATTGCCTTCCTTCACTTAACAAAGTGCTTTTAGTCTTCTCCATGTCATACCACTTATCAGTGCTTCATTCTTTTTTATTGCTGAATAATATTCCATTGCACAGACAGGCCACGTCTGTGCAATGGAATTGTGTATTCATTCATCAACCAGTGAGCATTTGGTTTGTTTTGGTCTTTGGTCTTTCGGCTATTATGAATAATGTTGTAATTGAGGTTCACATACAAGCTCTAGTGTATTTGTTTTCATTTCTTTGGGGTATATTTCTAGGAGTGGATTGTTGGATCTTATGGCAACACTGTTTAATCTTTTGAGAAACTTATCCAAAACAGCTGCATTATTTTATATTCCCACCAGTAATGCAAAAGTCCAACTTCTGCACCTTCTTGCCCACTCTGGTTATCATTTGTCATATTTATCTTTCAGGAGCGTTGCTGAAGCAGCAGATTGAAGGGTAAGCAGGATTAGGAGGCTGTTGCAACAACCCAGCAAGAGCAGGAGGGGCTGGGAGCTGGGCTCACATGGTGCCTGTGTGAACCTCTGGATCTACACATGGGGAAGCAGGTGGGCCTCCTACTGTGACGAAGCTTCCATGAGTGGCAGCAGGTGCCCTCAGGGACTCTTTGAGGCCAGCAGAAAAGGATTTCAATCCAAGAAGAAATATATTTCTGGTGACTACTGGAGAATGCTCTCCAGGCTCAGATGGCAGTTATGAGGTCTTCCCTGTCTCTGCTGTGTGGCAAGCTATGCCTCCTGTCACAGTGTGTGTGTGTGTGTGTGGCAGGGAGATGGGAGAGGGGAGGGGGTACAAATTAAACAGCACTCTCTCTGAGCCAAGAATGAAACCAGTCTACAATCATTAACAATGGAGAGCAGGATGCCGAATTCCATCTGATGGGCTCAAATCCAATGAATGGCATTCCCTAGGCCAGCCTAGAGGAGACTCCAAAGCAGCGCCTTGCCTTCAAATATACAAAGCTCAGTGAACAGAGCAGTCTGAAGCGTGCCACTTTCCTCTGAAGTCCTCGACCGCCTCTCCCGGACTCTCCACAGCTCTGGGTTGATCCCAGTGTCTCCTCTGTGCAGCAGGCACATACAGTTTTCTGTTTATCCACAGATCCTTCTCTCCCTGCATAGAAGACGCCCAGGAGACGAGCAGCATCACTCTCGGCCTTCGTTCATTCAACAGATACTTACTGATTCTCATCCATGTGTTGTGCGCTTTGTGCTAAGTCCTCCCGATGCACTGAGCAAGCCAAACAAAGCCCCTGCCGCCATCAGAGAACTTTCAGTCCAGGTAGCAGCTCTGTAAAGGGAGGGGAAGAGGGAGAGACACCCGGACAAGAGTGAGCGGAGAGAAGTGGGGAGAGGATGTGTATGTGAGGATTCGGGCTTTGGATGTAAGGCAGTCACTTGCCCTTGACTTAGTTAGAATTCTTTAGCAAAACAGTGCTCCTATGAGCATCAAAGGACTGTGAGGCTAGAGGGCAGGCTTTCCCCTCAGGAAACAAAATGGAAGAGCCTATTCGTGTTCTCGCGTGCGCAAGTGCATGCCTAGGGGGATTCCCTCCAGACATGAAAAACCAGAGGTTCCTAAAACCCTTTCCCTTCTACCCGAATCCTTGCCCCCCACCCACTAGAATATCTAGCCAGTTACAGGACAAAGGGAAAGGAAATTGTGGGTCAGCAAAATCCCAAGTTTATAAAAACAAAGCACACACCAACGCAATAAAGTGTGTAAGACAAAGACTTCCCTTTAGAAGTGAGAGTTAGAAAGTGCAGGGGATCACAAAAAACAAGGGAGCGACGCTTCTCTCCCAATTATTGTGCACTCTCAGCTGTATTTTGTTGACCTCGCTGATTTCAATCAGCTTTCAGCACATCCAGCCTTCACCTGCTATGAATCAAAACCTGGAGGGCTCTCTGTTCTCCGTGCTCAGAAAAAAACCCTTTGATAAGGTTGTTATGGATGCAAGGCAGAGCGGGCTGGGCTCCGTGCTCTTCTTAGGCTGGCATTACACATTTATGATGCAAACCAACGAAGGAGCAAGGGCTGAGGGTGCAAGGTCTGGAGAGGGGCTAGTCCCAGGTGCTGGCAGGGTAGGGTTTCGACCTGGGGGAGTAGACACCCCTGTTGTCTATCACTGTTGGAACAAAAGACTGATGAGGGAAGGGCAGTTGCTGCAGTGGGTTGTGATGGACCCTGAAGCTCAGTGAAGGGTTCCCTTCTTATCTCTGGGCTCCTGGGTGGATTGACTTTTCTTTAAGGAAGGTGAGTGCATTGATGTTTCTAGCACTAGAAGCCTCTTTGGCTGAGCAAAATCTCTGTGAAGGCAGAAATATATATATGTGTGTGTGAATATATATATGTGTGTGTGAATATATATATGTGTGTGTGTATATATATGTGTGTATATGTATATATGTGTCTGTTTATATATAAATTATAATATATACATTTATAATGTATGCAATAATACACAATTACATTATGCATACATACACATATATATGCATACATACACACACATATATATATATATATACAATTATATATATATATATATATATAATTTTTTTTTTGTTCTGCTTTGTTCACTGGTCTGCTCCAATACCTAGAAAAGTGACTATTACTCTCCCTAGGTATTTTTAAGTACTCGTGCACCTGACATGGGTGTCTCTCTATTGCTTTGGCCATCTCTTTGGCTTTGGTGAATTTAGGGACTATTCTGAGCTCCAGGCTGCTATAGTGACTGGCTGCTGGGGTGGGTGGAGAGGATGACAAGCTCGTCTGGGAGACAGATGGTGGAGGAGAATCAGGTGGTCCAATTAGCTTGTACTAAAAAATACAGATGCTCCTTTGCATCACATCCACCCTGCAACACTCTACTGTTACCAGGGGAGAGAAAGGGTCCTCCTGCCTCACTTTCTCAAGCAATGAAACTCCTAAGCATAATTAAAAAAACAAAACAACAACTTCTTTTCTTCTTCCAGGCTACCTGTAATATGTATTCTTTTTCCTATTTGGATGCTATTTATGTAAACTTGGTTTAACATCTAATACATTTGCTTTCTCGTTTGCGAAATAGGATTCATATCAAGTGGTTGAGAAGAATAAGTGAGTCAGTGCATACCAACTCACCAGAACATGCTCTTTCCAGTACCACCGCTGTGAAAGCTACCAGCACTAAGACTGCATATTGCTCTTAGACACAACTGTGTGTCTAGGAACACCCTGCTCTTGTGATTCAGGTCCAAGACCGGAAAAGAGAAGAGGCAGATTGCCATTGCTTATGCCTGTGACCCTGACATTTCCTGAATTGGGCTGGCATCCTTCTTTGGTAACAGGGAGATTCCCTCCTGATCTCTTCTCAAGGCTCAGACTGAATGGGAGCCATCCCTGAGGTTTTCCAAATGCTAATGCCCCTAACCTGGGTTTCCACGTTCTTAGTGAAACCATTCACTTCTCCCTGGCATCCAGGTCTCACCCTTTAGTGCTTTTTCAGCCCTTGTGTGGTCCTCTCTGCAGCTGGAGCCACACAAATTCCCTCTGGTACTTGTTGCATATAGCACAGCCACATATTTCAAAACAGACATTGAGTTCCATGATCCTATGCAGGTCTCGGGTGGGAAATCTGGTTTCGATCCTTGTGGGGAGGAAGTAGAATGAGACAGCAGTAATGCACACTATACTGGGCAGCCGTCTGGCAAGTAGGAGGCAAACGCAGGTTGCCTGCACTCACGTTCCCACTCAATCCCTCACAGCGTGTGTGCTGGACATGCTGTGACACCTCTGTCTGGGCTGGTTTCCTAGTCTAATATATAGTTGGTGATGAGCCATTCTACATATCTTTATTGGTCTTTGCACCAGGTACTGTTCACAGAAGCATTGCTATCATGAGCTGTTGTAAGGATTAGATGAGATAGTGTATAGTTGTACTAACTAGAGCACATGAACTCATGTTAGCTATTATTATTTCATATGGTGTAGATGTCGTTTTTTTTTTTTTTTTTTTTTTTTTGGTACTGAAGATTGAATCCAGGGCCTTTCGACTTCTGAGCTATACCCCAGCCCTTTTTATTTTTTTGTTTTGGTACAGGGTCTTTCTAGGGTGCTATGGCTGGTCTTGAACCTGTGATCCTTCTGTCTCAGCCTCCCAAGTACTGGGATCGCAGGTGTGCACCACCATGCCAAGCTGATGCCAAACTTTTGGAACTTTCAGGACCTGTTATTGATTCCCTTTTGTTAAAGAGGATATTTGGGATTAGAGTTATCCAGAAAAAAACTAAGCTATATGGTCAGTGAATCTGTCCATCATTTGCTAATTTTTTCCCCTAGGCACTTGCAGGCACTCAAGAATTACTCAAGGCTTGGGTCTTCCATTCTCTGCCTCTAATACACGACTAACTCTTTTCTACCTAGTTGCCCTCTATGAATTTTTAGAGAAAACTTCATTATTGTAACTGCAGCAGTGATGTGACACCATGCAGTTAGTATACTGTATTGAATCCTTCCTTCCTTCTTTTTTCTTTCTTTCTTTCCTTCTTTCCTAGTGATTGAAGCCAGGAGCATTCTACCTCTGATCTACACTTTCAGCCTTTTATGTTTTTTATTTTGAAACAGGGTCTCACCAAGTTGCTGAGGCTAGCCTTAGACCTGCAATCCTCCTGTCTCAGCCTCTCAAGTACTGGGATTACAGGTGTGAGCCACTGTGCCTGGTGGATTTTTACTATTTTCATGATACAGCATGTTAGGGTTTGGGTTTGGAATGTTCTGCAAAAGGCTCATGTGTTGAAGGCACTAAATCCACTCAAGGATTAATAATTTGAATGGAAATAACTAGGTGGTAATTTAGGTAGGCGGGGCATGATCAGAGAAGGGAAACCATTGGGAGTATGGCCTTGGGGACTATATCTGTCCCTGGTCACTTCCTGTTGGTCACTTCTGCTTCCTGCCACCATTAAATTGAGCTCAGGTTTGCTCTGCCACACTGGCCACCATGATGGCTGCCGTGGCATTGGGAAACTATAGTGTACCTCTGAAACTGTGAGCCAAATAAACTTTGCCTTCTCTATGTTGTTCATGGAGGTATTTTAGTCACAGTAACAGAAAAGCAGACGGAAACAGAGTACTTCGTTGGCTTTGATGACTAAGAGTATGTTCCTGCTAGAGTGAGGCTGAAGATGATGTAAAGTCCCCTCAATCTGATCTAACCAGATTCTGTTTCAAGTTTGGAAGGGTAGTGATTTATCCTCCTCCACTGCCTATAGAACTTAGGCTCTTTGTTGGGGATAGCTATTAAGAATACCTCCCTTATGCCAGGTGTGGTGACACACACCTGTAATCTCAGTACTCAGGAGGTTGAGACAGGATTGAAGGTTCAAGGTCAGCCTCAACAATTTAGCAAGATATTTAGAAACTTAGACCCTATTAAAAAAAAGGATGGGGTGTAGCTCAGAGGTAGAATACCTCCAGGTTCAGTCCCCAGAAACACACACACACACACACACACACACACACACACACACACACACAAACAATCCCCTCATTGTAGACCGAAACATTGTAGTAGGAATGAGTTTGGGAATCAAATAGACAAAGATTCAATTCTAGGTCTACCACATAGAGAAAAAGCTGAGTTGATTCCTGTACTGACCTCAGTCTTTGAGAGAAAATGGGGCAATAATATATGTTCCAAAGAGTTATATGACGATTAGGTGAGTGCCTATAGTGAGCTGTGTGGTACAGCTAGTAAACTTTACCTCACTTTGCCCTTCTCACCCCTGTCCTCCCTGCAACACTGTGTGTCCCTAGGTTTCTCTGGGGCTGATCATTGCTCTCTTTTTTCCACTGTGTCCAGAGCTGTTGTGGAGTATGTACGTGTGTTAGGGGAAGGGGGTGGGGAGAGACAACACCGAGCTGGCTCCTTCTCTGATCTGTCCTGTGGGAGGAACCTAGCACAGCAGCCCCACGCGGCTCACATAATACCGTAAGTAAAACACAAACAAAGCAGAGGTTGTTCTGCTTGTCAGCCTCCGAGACCATATGGAGCTGAGACATGATTGTATTACCTCTGCTATACTGCAGTCGAGCTAAACAGAAAAGCCATAATAAACTATTCTGGGGAGGGCCCCAAGCTCAGTGCACAGAGCACAAACAGATAAACAAGAGGGTGGCAGTATTTTTTTTTAAGGGAAGGAGCAATAGAGAAAAACAAGGGAGAGAGTGAGAAAAAAAAAGGATGAAAAACAAAAAGGAGAGTGTTTTAGTCAGATTTTTCATTATTGTGACTGAAATACCTGACAAGCACAACTCAGAGGAAGAAAGGTTTATTTAGGGCTCAGGATTTCAGAGGTCAGTCCATGGTCAGCTGGCTTGTGGTAGCAGAGACCTTAGTGGTAGGGCATGTGGCAGAGAAAAGCTATTCTCAGTCATGGTGGCCGGAAGCAGAGAGAGAGCAAGAAGTGGGGCCTGGGGACATGTGTAGTCCTTAATGCCCTGTCCCTAATGATTCACCCCCTCCAGCCACAACCCACCTCTGAACCTTGCTGCATTGGGAACATGCTTTCAACCCATGAGCTTTTGGGGGACATTTGAGACTCAAACCTTAACAGAGAAAGAGAAGTAGGTGAGCAAGAGCTATGATCCTAGACCACAGCAGTGGGAATTGCTTCGCTGCAGTTTTGCTTCCCAAAAGATTTGGCTTCACTGGGGAGATGGTAAAATCTGATCGTAAGCTTGGCTTCGCCGTGGCATATGTCTCTGCTTGTGGGGGAGTCGGGAGTATTGAAGAGGAAAAGATGCAAAATAGCACTCAGAAATGTTGGAACAGCTTGAAATCGCCCAACAACTTTCTTTCTTTCTTGCCCCACTTGTGTCTCTCACCCCATAATTCCAGTCCAAATAGGTTGATAAGACTCATATTCTGTGCCACTGCCTAGAATCTTCTTTTGTCTTCGACAGGGGTGGGACCTAGTACTTAGGGAGTGTGTATGTGTGTGTGTGTGTGTGTGTGTGTGTGTGTGTGTGTGTGTGTGTGTGTGTTCAGGGAGTGGGGTAGATTTGTAGCGGAACACATGGTTCATGTTGATGCTACACTATCTCTGTGGTTGGGCAGGCTATATGCCCTTGGGTGTCTTCCTAGACCTTTGGGAAAACTAGAGAAAACAAAACAAAACAACCCCACAGCCAGTAGATGCTGCTTTTGAACAAAGCAGTACAGTAGGATGGAAGGATTCTCAATGTGGTCACAAACTCACATGGAAATATCTGTGAGGTTAAAAAAAAAAAAAAGTCCCTGTTTGAATGCTGTTTATTCCAGGTGTCAAGGGCAAATCCCAACACCTTGATAACTGTTATCTGTTTCGAAAGTATGTACAATTATTCAAAAACAATCAACCACCACCAGTAATCAACTCCCACAGAGCATTTCCTTTCTGCTCAAACTTTAAAGTCACTTTTTAGACCACTTAGCTTACAGAAGTCATATAGCACAGTGGTTAGGGGTGTGGGAATTTGATGAAGACAAACTTGGGTTCAAGTCCCAGGTCTGACACTTATCCACCATGGGATCTTGGGGCATTCAGTGGAGGATAATGGAAAAAACAATGCTTGGGGCAGTTGCCTGTATCTAGTCTCAAGACTAAGAGTTCAGGTTGGAATGGGATGGCGAAAGACTATGGGATAAAAAGGAACTGACAAATTATTTGATGGATAAGAATATCTTAAAAGGCTGGCATGGTAGCCTGCTCCAGTAATCCTAGTACTTGGGAGGCTGAAATAGGAGGATTACAGGTTCAAGACCAGTCTCAGCAATTTACCAAGACTCTCAGAAACCTAGTGAGACTCCATTTCAAAACAAAAAAAAATTTTTAAAAAGGGATGGGGGATAGCTCCAAGGTAGAATGCTACTGGGTTCAATCCCCAGTACCACACACATACACACCAAAGAGAGAGAGAGAGAGAGAGAGAGAGAGGAAATTATTGTGGTAGATTGATTATTTGGAGTATTTGGTTATCATAGTGGGGGGAGAGTAGTTGGTTCACATAAAGGAGAAAATTCAAAAATAGACAATTATAAACCCCAGGAAAAACAATGTATAAGAAATGAAAGAAAAAATCATGATAAACTACCTGACTACATGGCCCAACAGTGAGCAATATTTTCATAGTCACACTAGTACAAATATAGACTATTAATTTAATTTCATATCCTAGTATAATTACACGAAGGATAAGGGGAAGAAGATAGGAGAAGATGTGGTAGTGTATTAGGGAGCAAAATTCTCAATGGCAAAAGAAATTTAGTAGAAACTGTCTAAAAATGATAACTCAATAGCAGTATAAATATGTTGTTTAAAATATTGGAAGTAGCAGGTCATGATGACATATACTTGTAATCCCAGCACTTTGGTATGATAAAGCAGGGGGATTGAAAGTTTAAGTCCAGCTTCAGCAGTTTAGTGAAACCCTGTCTCAGATAAAAAAAATAAAATAAAAAGGGTGGGAGATGTAGCTCAATTGTAGAGAACCCCTTCGTTGATCTGCAGTGCTGCAAAGCAAAACAAAACAAAACAAACAAAATAAAAAGAAACCAAAATTTTAATCCTGGAAGTAAATGCCAGTAGAAATATTAAGAGTTGAGGGAAGTTAACTCTTTAACTCTGTGGGACTGGGAAGGTAAAGAGGGAGAGAGGTGTTGTTTGATGTCTTTTAGTGTGCTTTATTTATTTTGGTACTGGGGATTGAACCCAGGGACATTCTACCTCTGAACTAAACCCCTAGACCTATTTTATGTTTAATTCTGAAACAAGGGTCTCACTAAGTTACTGAGGCTGATCTCAAACCTGCAATCCTCTTGTCTCAGTCTCCCAAGTACTGGGATAACAGGTGTGCACCACTGTACCTGGCAAGTGTGCTTTAATTTTTAAAAACTATGTGCACAGATTACTTTGCTAAAATAAAGATTAATTTAAAATGATAGTACATAAAAATGCTTAGCACATATCAAGTGCTGGGCACATATAAAGATCTTAATAAATTTTATCCATTATTATAGGACTGGAATAGATATGACAAGTTCGTTTTGTCCATTCTCTTGCCTTTAGACAGGGCAGCACCTAACCTCCCCCACTAGGCTGGCCATCATATCACAGGGCAAATCCAACGACTCTGCCAGTATAAAGAGCTGTGTGACCTTGGCAAGACACTGTCCCATAGTCTATAGTGACACTAGCAATATAGAGCGTCAGCGCCACTCCTAGGGAAAGTTACTTTAATGGTTTTTCGGACCTTGTAGAAGGTTTCCACATATGCCCATGTCCTAATCCCCAGGACCTGCAAATCTACATTCTATGCCAAAACAGGACTCCAGAGATGTGATTAAATTAAAGGTCTTGATGTGGCCAGATTATTTTGGATTACCCTGAAGGACCTGATATAAGCACAACAGTTGTGTATGTGTGTGTGTGTGTGTGTGTGTGTGTGTGTGTGTGTGTGTGTGTGTATTGGGGATAGAGCTCAGGGGCATTCTACCTCCGAGCTACATCCCCAGCATTTTTTATTTTTTTGTTTTGGAAACGGGGTTTTGCTAGGTTGCTGAAAGCTTCCCTATATTGCTGAGACTGTTCTCCAACTTGCAATCCTCCTGTCTCAGCCTCCCAAGTACTGGGATTACAGGCATGTGCCACCATGCCTGCACAACTGTTTCTGTTTTTTTGTTTTTTTTTTTTTTTTAAAGAGGGAGGTGGAATGTTTCAGAGTCAGAGATGTAGGAGACTCGATGACAGAAAGAGTGACAGGAAGGCTGAGTTCTGGAGATGGAGGAAGGGACCAAAGCCAAGGAATAGAAGTGGCCCCTGGAGCCTGAAAATGTCAAGGAAACAGATGTTACCCTCAGGACCTCCAAAGGGAATCAGCCAAGGGACAGTTTGACATCATCCAGTGAACCGGTCTCCATCTCCTGGCCTCCAGAACTCAGAGAGCAAGTAGTGTTGTCTCAAACCATGAATTCTGTGGTAATTGTTGCAGCAGCAATAGGAAACCAGTAAACCTATAACCCCCATGTTTTCCTTCCCTTTCTCTTCACTTCTACTTCCCGACCCAACATACACCAAGTCTGGTAAGCAGTGCCTCCTTGGGAAATGGGAAACTTTATTTGCACTCAAGTGGTAGAAGTTGTTTATGTCTTTCAAGGAAAATTTACCTCTTGAATATAGATTCCGTGAAGGGGGTCTCACAGACAGGGGATTGTTTTTACTCATATTTCATATCTACCACTAGTGCGGCGAATAAATGATTGCTGAAAGGGTGAATGAGTAAGTGGCTAAATGCACAAAGGAATAAACAACAGAACAGGGACCTGAGACTTAAAGAAAGACTCCATCACTGCTCATTAGTCAAAGATATTTAAGACTCCTTACTGTTAAGAATGTCTTCTTGCTGCCTAATTGAAATCCCCCAAGCTGAATTTTAAGTGCTGTCTTTTTTATCCTCAGTGGATTTCGTGAACATCTGGGCATCAACCAACATGTATTAAGTCACTCTTAGTTTTTTTTTTTTTCCAGGCAAAATCATCCCCATTCAATGAGGCTGTTCACATTGGACCTCTCTTTGTGGTGGTCAGAGCAGGCCAATTTCCATGGTGGGCTTTGTTTTGGGCTCTCTGACCAAAAGCAACCGCCGTGAGGAGGGGCTTCTATTGTGTTCTAGTTTCCTAGCCTTTGTACACAGTTGTTTAGACTCTGGGCGAGTAGAAGAACTTTCCTGTCTTTATAGTAGGCTCAGAGTTTAGAGACAGGAGAGCAATCTGAGCCAAGCAGCATGTCAGGGGCCTATTTCTATAACCTGTGGAGGTCACACATTGGGTGGCTAAAAGCATGGATTTTAGCCTCTAATGTTTCTGGATCTAGGCATGGTTCTCTCACTATCTGTGTGGTTTGGGACAGATCACTGAAACTCTCTAAACTTCAATACAATCATCCCTAACACTGGAGCCTCATAATGCTTTGTGAGGATTAAATTAGATGATGTCAAAAGCACTGTTTTTTTTCCGGTAGTGGGGATCGAACCCAGGGGCATTCTACCTCCAAGCTACACCCCCAGCCCTTTTTATTTTTTACTTTGAAAAAGGGTCTTGCCAAGTTGCTAATGACCTCACTAAATTGCTGAGTCTGGCCTTGAACCTGCAATCTTCCTGTTTCAGACTCCTACATACTAGGATAACAGGCATGTGTGATCCTCCTGCCTCAGTCTCCCACATACTTGGATCATAGGCATGTATCACTGTGCCCAGTGTAAGAAGCACTCTTTCAAAGCTCTTACAAAGTGTTTGCTAAATGTTAAATATCGATGCCCTTGCCTTCTAATGGGGTAACATCCTGATTAGCCATTTGTAAATTGGAAATATCCTAAGTGTAACATGCATTTAATTCACTAACCTACTGAACATCATAGTTGAGCAATACAGTCCGCCATGGCCATGGAGTGTTGGTACTTTCCCCTTGCGCTGTGTGGCTGCCTGGGTGCCACAGCTTGTCACTGCCATTCCGTATCACTAGAGCATGATACCACATATTGCTAGTCTGGGAAAAGACCAAAATTCAAAATTTAAAGTACAGTTTCTACTGAAGATATATCGTTTTCATACACACAAAGCCAACCCATCAATAAATCGGGGACCATCTGTATTCTAGCAAAGACTTTGGAAATGGATGTGGTGAATCTAGTTTTTTTTTCTCCCTCCATGGCAGCCAAGGACATTGAGGGGTGAGATGGTGTGTGTGTATGGGGGGGGGGTTCAGGTGAGGTTATCTTGTGCAAGAAGTATCATGAATTTGTTCATGTATTTCACAAGCATTTGTTTCATTCCCTAAAGGAGTCCTTGATGCAGGGAATTAAGCAACCTTGCACTGCTCTACTGTGCGACAAGGGGCTCTGGAGTGGCCTACAGAGTAGGAGACGCATGAATGAATCTTAGAAGATGGATAGGTACTTTCTAGGAAGAGATAATGGTATTCCAAACATAAGAAACAGAACACACGAAGCTGCCGAATGTGAAATGGCACCGGTCCAGAGCAATGCCAGAGGGAAGTCATCAGAGTGATTTGTCCTATTTCCAGTTTTTCACTTTCTAAACATATGGTAGGATTGCACTTCTTGGTTTCCTTAGGGTTGGGTTCAACTGAATGACCTTGTGACAAGGAGTTGTGAGTAGAAGTTACGTGTGCCAGAACATTTTATTATTGACATGAGATCTTCATGAACTCTCTTTTCTTTTATTACAGTGACTGGTAGTGTTTGGGATAGTGGCTGCTCCATTAGTCTAGGCCTGGAGTGAGGATCCCTGGTTCTGTATTGGGTTGTTCATAAAATGGTGCCTTTTGTTGTTGAAAGTCACTATGGCTTTGAGGGTGTTACTGTAGCATAACCTACCTTAACCTGACTGGTAAAGTCAATATAGTCTGGGGAATAGTAATGTGTGGGTTATTTATTTATTTATTTATTTATTTATTTATTTATTATTTTACTTGCTCCCTCCTCTACCAACAACCCTCAAAGACACAGTAGAGATAGAGTTAAATAAATTTCAAAGATAGCCTTGAATGGTAATGTTAAAAATAAAGCCTGTTAATGTGTATAAAGTTAGAATTTCCACCCCAATTGTTTTCTCTTCTCTCTTCTCTTTCTCCTCTCCTCTTCTCTTCTCTTTTCTCTTCCTTTCCCTTCCCTTCTCTCCTCTCCTCTTTTCCTTTCCCTTCCTTCCTTCCTCTTCTCTTCTTCCTCCTCCTCCTCATCCTTCTCTTTCTTTTCTTCTTCCTCCTCCTTTTCCTTCTCCTCCTTCTTTCCCCTCCTCCTCTCTCACAGTAGGGATTAACTCAGAGTTATTCCTCTGAGCTACACTTCAGCCCTTTTTATTTATTATTTTGAAACAGAATCTTGTTAAGTTACTGAGGGTCTCACTAGTTGCTGAGCCTGGCCTCAAACTTGCGATCCTCCTGTCTCAACCTCTCGTGTAATGGGATTACAGAGGTGTACCACTGTGCCGGGCTTCCATCTAACACTGCCTATGGAGAGGGAAGATATTATTTCAGGGATTGGCTGTAATTATGGCTTCCTAGGTTCCCCTTGAGTTATTGCCCAGCGGTTGTCTAGCAGTGCAGCTTCCTAAAGTTGGGGCCCAAAATGACTCTTCATAATAATGACAACTGTCTCCTTTGCAATTTCCTGTCCAGGGCGACGTGCTTTCACATATTTTATTTCTTTGTCATATCACAACAACTAGCAAGGCTGGCGTTATGATTAGTCCTATTTTACAAAGGAAGAAACCAGAGGTCAGAAAGGTTACATGGCTTGTGCAAGATCACACAATTAGCTAATTCTAGAGATGGGTTTCAGCTTGGGCTCTGCTGATACCAACTTGTGAACTCTTTCTGTTCAACTGCTTTCCTTCTCCCTTTTCTATCCCTGAGGATGGTTCAGCCTGCCTTTCTAAATATACCAAGAAACACAGAGTTTTCAGTTCAGTGATAGCCTCAGGGACATGAGGAAAATGAAATACTGCACCATGGAAAATTTCTTTCCAGCTGTTCACTCTTTCCCATCTGAAGAAATATGAGGAATATTGTTATCACATCAAAAATACTTCTGTGATTGTACAATGTCTACTGGTTTGTAACAACACAGGCCTGGACATTAGCTTTGAGGAGCTCAGGCCTTTCTATTCCAGAGCTTTTGCTCATTCTGGAACCTTGGGCTGGACTCTCCTTTCTCTACATCTCTTTAGTCTAGCTCAAATGCCTCTTTCCCCCTGGAGTCTTCCCTGATAACCCAGAATCCATTTCTGGCTTGGTTTTTAATATATAATGTCTTCTAATATGGATAGTTGTGAACATGTCTGATTTCCTCACTACAGTGTAAGCTCTTGTATAATGGGGGCTGGGGCTTACTCCATTTTGAGGGGACCAGTATGGTAGAGAAGAAGGCCCTGATCCCAGTACTGTTGTTAGCTAATGCCTGTAGCCTTTGACAAATCATGTCATTTCTCTGGGCATCAGTTTTCTCTTCTGTAAAATATGAGGTTCGGGATGGAGGCTTCACAGGTCAATGATCTCCTTCAAATTATGTGCAAACATTTATATCTATGTGCAAATCCAAAATATTTATCAGATTCTTAAATGGGTCTGTGATCCAAGAAAGTTTACAAACTCATAGATGAGAGAGCTTATGTTTCCTTCAAGCTCAAACATTTTAAGTATCTGTTTTTAAAAATCCATCAATCAATGGAGCAGAAGAGAGAGCCCAGAAATAGACCAACACTTATATTATCATTTGATTTTTTGACAAAAGTGCAAAAGCCATCAAGAGGGAAAGAAAAATCTTTGAACAATTTTACTGAAACAACTGGGTATTTATATGGAAAAAAATTTATCTCGGCCTCTATCTCAGACCACATACAAAAATTAATTTGAGATGGATCACAGACCTGAATGTGAAAGCTAAAACTCAAAATTTCTAGAGGAAAATCTAGGAAATTTTCATGACTTGGGGGAAGATAAAGATATCTTAGGACACCGAAATTAATAATCATAAGATAAAAGTATTATAAATTAGATTTTATCAAAACTGAAAACTTTTGATCACCAAAAGCCACCATTAAGAATATACATAAACCTAGCCGGGCGTGGTGGCGCACGCTTGTAATCCCAGCATTCGGGAGGCTGAGACCAGAGGATCCGGGTTCGCGGCCAGCCTCAGCTACCTAGTGAGGCACTCCGCAACTTAGTGAGACTTGGTTTCAAAATAAAGAATAAAAAATAGGACTGGGGGTGTACCTCGGAGGTAGAATGCCCCTGAGTTCCATCCCCAGTACCA